>CAUYRT010004046.1:0-68367 GCA_963574885.1 Lepilemur ruficaudatus | reverse complement strand
AAGAGCGAGACCCCCGTCTCTACTAATAATAGAAAGCAATTAATTGGCCAACTAAGTATATATAGAAAAAAAATCAGCCGGGCATGGTGGCGCATGTCTGTAGTCCCAGCTACTTGGGAGGCTGAGGCAGAAGGATTGCTTAACCCAGGAGTTTGAGGTTGCTGTGAGCTAGGCTAATGCCACGGCACTCTAGCCTGGGCAACAAAGTGAGACTCTGTCTCAAAAAAACAAAAAAAAACTATTCCCTTCTGAGAGAGATGCTGAAGAACAGAGCCCTCAGGATCAAAGCAGGGGGCAGAACACAGATTTGTTATAGGACCAGAGGCCTGCCATCTGTTCAGAAATGGGCTAAGTAGCTGCTAACCCAGAGGCGACTACATTTTCAAAGATTAGCTAGTGAAAAGCATAAAATAAGGGCCATAAAGCCCATGTTTAATCCTTATCTGTCCAACCCATTAAGTAAACTCAGATTAAGTGATCATATAGCCATGGAATAATGTCAGCCAAAGGAGCCCATTCAACACCTATACCACTGATGGCCAATATACTAAGTTTTACTAAGCAGTTTCAGATATATTAACTTCATTTGACAATTTCAATGGACCTATGAGGTTGGCAAGGAAGTTACTATCCACACTATTGAGATGGAGATGGAAGAAGCTTAAATAGGCTGCATGATTTGCCCGGGGCTACACTGCTTCAAAGCGGCAGGTCAAGGAACTTCTATCGAGACAGGTCTGATTTTAGGTCTAATACTTTCCATATCATGTTGTTACTTTACAGAGGTGTGTATTAAATTGGGTGAGGCAAAATACAGTAAGGGTCATCAGAGTAAAAAGATAGGCCCAGACTAACAATTTAAAAGTATAAAGTTTTGTTACATTATAAAAACATGTAAAAAATAAAAAACAAATAAAAATATAAAGTTCTCTAACAGTTCAAAAGCTCATCTGTACAAACACTGACTAAAGCTGGCTAAACATTTAGTAAGAATTCAGGCAAAACAAAGTCAATATAATTTTTGGCAGAATTCCTAGAAATATCTCTGAAATAAAAGAGTTTTATAGTCCCAATTGTTACTCTGCACTGCTCCCTAAGTAATCACACAATGTAACAACAGGCAGTGGCTTTAAAGGGGATCTGATCTAATCTTCATTTTACAGAAGGAAAAACTGAGGCTAAAAGACAACTGCTCAGGTAGGACAAAATCAGGTCTCCACTCACAGGTTTATTTTCCACTACGTAACTATGCCTTCCTCAGACTACACTTGAAGTACTCTACTATGTTTGATTGAGAGGAGCACTCTAGTGCCCAGGGGCATTCAATAAACAGCAAAGCAGATTCTAGAGAGTGTCTGGTATAGGAAGAGAACTACAAGAATGAGAGGTTTAGAGACCACATGTACAACTAATGTAATGAAAGGCTGAAGAAGAGAGAATAAGGAGATGAGACACTACAACTATCTAAAGAGACCACTCCTGTAGTTATGTTACCAATGACTCAGTTACCAGAAACCAACTTAAGCTACTTTTTTAAAAAGGGAATTTATTAGATGGACAGCGGAGCACGTCAAAGAACCTAGGGATGATGGAACAAGCACCAACCCCTCATAGTCAATTTCTCTTACTTTAAAATTTTAGATTCTCTGGAAAATGTGACGATCCTATCTTTGGCCAAAAGCTTTGCTGGTTCTAATTAGTTGTAGATGGAAGGACAGCTCCCAAAGAAGGGAGAATCACTGTGAGCTGGGTAGCCACCCTGAAAGGTGCTACTCTACCTTGTACAGAGATCTCAAAAGCATAGTAAGAACCATGAATCAGTTTCGGAGGGCAAATTTTGGATGATCATTACAGCCACTACAAAATGGAATAAACTGCCTTTTAAATACTCAAGTAATTGCTAGGGCATCTGTCAGGAATGTTAAAGAAGATTCTAAGATAACCTCTAAGGTCTTCAATGACTTTCAGATTTGTTCAAAAATAGGCAAAACTATTCTTAAAAGTCAGGACAGTTACACGGGGAAAGACAAGAGGGAAGTTGTGGCTGGAAAGTGGCACAGTGGGACTTCCATTCTTATTTTGATCTAAGTACTGGTTACTTGGGTATGAGCACTTTGCAAAAATTAAAGTGTACACTATGACGTCTCTATATGTGTTATGAGCTGATAAAACATTCAAAAAATATATTATGTTTTAATGACCTCAACCACATTGAATAAACTAATAGCTAGGAGGTAGATGAGAACAGAACAAGAAGAATGAGAGAGGCTCAAAATTTTGTGAGGTAACTAACGTAACAAATAGAATTTCATGCATCATCACATATGCTTTTTCTGCACTATGAAAGGTTTAGAGGGAGAGCATACTTGGCTGGTTTTCAGTTGGTCCAATCCAATTCTAGGGCAGATACAGTCCTTGTTCTCACAAAGCATTTGATCTGCCTATGACTGGTAGCACTTATGAAACACAACTTATAGCCATACTTTGCATTTTATAACCAAGAAAATGTTCCGGGCCTCACTTCCCAAAATGCTAGAAAAAACACTATATAAACAGTAAGTCTTAATAGAATAATTTCCTGTTCTTCATACACTGAAATCAATAAAGGAGAGATTTCACGAAGGAAAAAACACAGAAAGAGAGCAGGCTCTGATGGCCAGCTTTTGATATAGTTACCTTACTATTCTAAGAAAACAACATTAAAAATTAATCATTTTTGCTCTCATTTACAGAGCCTGAAGGTGACCTCTCAGATAACATTCCTACTTATTTTTCCTAACTGAAGATTAAATGAATCCTTGTGATTTTAGGGATATGCTCATCTGTCTCCCTAGCTTTTTTTAGGATTAATGCTAGCAACTGGCTCTATGAAGCAATTATTCTTAAATGCAAATGTGTCCTGCATCAATTCTTTTGCTGAGGAATGAGCCAATATTAACACCAATGATCACAGCACTAATAAACTAATAAGGTAGGAGTCTGATTTATTCACAAAAGCCTCAGAACAGGTACCAAAGGAATTATCCCAACACAGTTCCATAAGAGAAAGATCTGCAGTATATGCAGTCATCTTCCTAGAGCAATTATCAATGAGGCTGAGAGAAGAAGAGAAAGAAAAAGGACCAAGAACAAAAATAGATACACACTGATTGGCATGAGGGTCATAAGTTAAAACTTCTGGCAAAATTAAGTGGGCACAGAAGAACTAGAGATGTTAGGAAAGGCTCCATCTCACTAGCAAAGAGCATTTGTGAAACTAGACTGTCCAAAAATTAACATTTGGAAGTAACATTTAGGAAATATCAGGAGTTCACCACAGCAATACAAGGCAGCCACAATAGATACACTCGACCATTAGTTCAGAAAGCATGCTTTGTAGGCTAGAACTAGGAGAAACACAAAAGCTAAGTGAATACAACAGAATCTAAAATAAAAGAATAGGGAAAGATATTAACATGCAAGAAAAGAAAAACAACTTTATCAAAAGGGGAGGAGAAGGCAACATCACAACTCTAAATACTGAGTGCAAATGCCAAACAAAATGCCTATGATATGGAAAAATGGCACCCAACACAAATCAGAGCAACCACAATCCCAAAAGAACAACTCAAGGACCATATCTGGGCTTTCTAAAAAGTCTCAGAAAGCCCATAACTATGTAGAATTATCAATAGAAAAAATAAGAACAGGACAGCTAAATCCAAACAAAACATCTACTGTAGACATGCAAATCAAATTAGAACAAAAAGATGTGGATCAAAACCTAAAACCTTTTCTAAGCAATAACCCTGCCAGAAGCACATCAATACTTCATAACTGCAACCCTAGACCTGTAAAAGAAATAAATTCCACATGAGATACAGGCAGCCAGAGGGGCAATTCTGAAGCAACCAATAAGAAAGCCTCTTTCCTTACCCAATTCTCAGATTTTTAATCTCAAAGTTTGTAAGTTTTCGGGCTACTTTTATAGAAACTGTTGAAAAACTGTTCAGAAAGAACATTCAGTGAGACTCTGCCTTAGACTGAAGGCCAAAATAAAAGAACTCTCAAAATGATACAGGATTCAGTTAAAAATACTGAACAGAATCTGTAAACTCTACACATTCCATTGTTAGTATAGTATTAATCACCACCAAGATTTCCAACAAATGGACATCACCTACAAGATGTGATTCCCCCAGGATTCAAACCAATGGATCAGAGTAAAACACAGCTTGATGCTTCCGCGTCTCTATGAAAAAGTCCTTGAAAATAATGTTATTTAAAATGTAGCCAAAGTCATCTGACTTTGTTCAAGTGTGGAACAAATATGTGAAATGAGTAAAATGACAATCTAGATATAAAAGACCTAACAAATTCAAAGAAGGGCATGTTGGGGGGGAGTGTTTGTGTGTGTCTATGTGTCTGTGTGTGTTAGGTGTGGGGAGGACTGAGAATTTAAGTTTTAATAGAAATATAATGATAATTTTAACTCCAGATATCAAAATATTGCTTAAAAAAAAGAGGAAGCTGAAGATGTCATGATGGAAGAAAAGTGAACAAAGAAGCTAAAAAGAAGGGTGGCTCATGCTATAACAATTCTAGGCATAAGAAAATGAAAAAAGGGAGACGGTAGAAGTTAATAGAGAACTGGACCAAATAATATATCTTAGCACGGAGTGAGAAATTAGATAAATAACATAGGTTACTACCTACTTCTTCTTGCTTAAGTGGGGACACCTGAGTACAAGGAATTAAAATTTGAAATGTAACTCAAGAGGAAGTTGGTGAATGAATAATGTGCTCCTGGCACAACTGAAGATAACTGACCCATATCAATCCGTCAAAAGGTAGGGTATTATAGTAGGTCCCCTGAAATTAAAAAATACAGTATTCTAGAAAGATCCTGACACGAGACTTAGGATAATGTCTTCTACAGTGTAAGGAACCATGGTGAACTAAAATAATGGCAAACAAATGCTGAAGTAAAGGAAGACATCAGTAGTTCTAGCTTCCTTGTCTGATGAATAAGTCAGCTTGAAAAGAATAGATGGAAAAAATGGAAACGAATTTAATAGGAAAAAAGTTTGATTAAGACAGGAAAAAAAAGGAAAAAAATGAGATAAAGAATAAAGGAGAAAAATTATTTCCTACCAGAATAGAGAAAATAACCATTAAAAAAAAAAAAGAGGGGGGGAAAAAAGGAAGCAGCCATGCAGGCATAGTGAGGGCATAACAATAAGAGTAAAGGACAAAGTGCTAGGACAATACTAGTTCTGACAAAGACAGAATCCGCCACTTTTGGGGAGATAACATGCTAAACTATGAGTTAAATCAACATCCTTAAAGTTCCAATTATTTAACTGAAAAATGTTCTCAGAAAGTAAAACTGGGTCTCACTGGAATAAAGGTACCCTCAATTTATATGTATCTGTATTTCATCCCCATTTTATACTTCTAAATCCATCTTTTATACAAGAAATAGAAGAAATGCTGGTGAATGTGTTTTATTAGCTGGCCAACCAAAGAATAAAATCAGATCAAAGAGCAAGGTAATGAAGATATTGTGTTATGCACCATTTATCAGAAAATCACAATTGAACCCTTGTGGCATGAGAGAGAAGTTGTTTGCTATACAGAATACACAAGTTCTAAATTTTTGGGGTGTGTGTGAGAAATATCCCAGAAGAGTACCTCTCTGAGAGGGTTGTAACCAATTCTTATGAACATACCTTAAAGCAACAGTCAGCAAATTTTTCTACAAAGGTATTTACTTTTCAGATAGTAAGTATATTAGGCTTGGGGGCAGGGGAGAATCATACAATCTCTGTTGAAACTATTCAGCTTTGCCTCTGGAGTATATAAATAGCTATAGAAGATATGTAAAATTAATAAACATGGTTTAGTTACAAAAGAACTTTATTTACAGACACTAGAATTTGAATTCATATAATTTTCACATCACAAAATATCATTCTTCGTTTGATTTTTTTTCACCCAACCATTAAAAAATGTAAAAACAAACCATCCTTAGCTTATGGTCCATACAAAAACAGGCAACAGGCCAGATTTGGCTTATGGGCCACAGTTTGCTGAACTCTACCCTGAAGAACAGCATACTTCATAAATTATTTTCATAATATTGTACACTAATTTGATATCTTGTGGCTTTCTTTTTAATCCTAAGAAACAGGACTCCCTCAGTCACACGAACATCACTAGAAATACACTCTGTAATAACAGACCAAAATAACTTACAAGTTTGCTTTTAATGAAAGACAAGGAGAGGTGATCTAGGAAACCGGACAAAGAGATACAATATCAGGTGCATGTTCCCCAAATGTTTGCTCCCAATATACTTCAAGGTAAAGTGAAAGGGAAAAAGGATGAAGGAGAGGGGGGAACGTACAATGATACTTCTGCCTTTAGAGAAAAGCCTGTCAGGCTATCTAGACATTTACTTAAAATAAAAGAGAAAAATGTCATTTCTTGTTCACACACACGTACAGCTGAGAAGTTCTTAATATGAGATGATATACAACACATTCTGAGGCTTGTAACATGTCGAAACAAAAAAATGTTTCTTAAGCCAAAGAAAGCAGACAGCTAGCTCTCACCATTCATGCTAGCCATGAATGAGGTCTACCATTTTTTTATTGCTTGTTTTCTGGTTAAAATTAGATTTATAATTTAAAATATCAGATCCTTGTTAGTATAATAGTGGAGTAAAATTAAAAAGTATCAGAATACTACAATGAATATCCTACCTGGCATGTTCCTGAACTCCCACAATCTCTACTTCACTGTCTGAAGAGGCAATATTAATTTCTTCATTGAGTGGTGCATTGCCAGCAGATGTTTTGTCACTTGCCAGGAATCCTGGATCCAAATGACCTGAGAGAGAAGGGAGAAAAAACATGCACTACAGTTTGATTTCTTACAAATAGCAGAAACAACTCATTGATAGATTTATCATCCAGGTTCAGTCACAGATACAGAATAAATAGTTCTATCAGAGCTTGCCACAGCAAAACTGTTATCCACGTCAAATAAGCTGGGGCAATGTGTGTTTTTTTTTTTTAATTGATCTTTAAAAAATACACATGGCATGTATTCCAACAACATAGCAGTACATAAAAGTATAAACTCAAAGTCTCTCACTCTGTCTCTCTCTGTATATATACAAGAAATGTAATAGTACCACATATTTTATTCTGTAACACTTTTTGCACTTAATGCCAGTCGGCTTTTAAATGACCTGCATAATCACATAGAGGGCAACAGGGTTCTCCACTGCTTATCATTTTAACAGAACAAAATTCTAAACCAAAAAAGCTCAAAGGCATAAATGGAATAATAATAGAAGTAATCATTAATACCATATGTATACTATGATGCTTTGTGAAAGATTTAACATTTCTCTCTAAAGTAATGCAGATTTGACGAAATTTGACCCAAAACTATATCCAACAGGAAAGGCTACACGTAAATCATGATTTTGGCTCTGAGCAACTGAAACATAACCTGTACACTGCTGACCGTTCTCCTTAGACAGAAACAAACCACATACTCTGGAAAAGCACAACAGTTTGTGGCACTGGGGCATATAAGGACTTTTTCACAAGGGTCTTCATAAAGCACATATTATACGATGCAGTAAAACACATTTTCCAACATCACAGAAAACAGGAGCTTCACAGAACTCTCTCTCAATACAGGCTAATGAGATAGCATCAAAATATATAGCTCTAAAAACAATCCTAACAAGAGTTAAAATAATTCAGCCTGTGTACCCAGCTCCTGAATATTCTGACTTAAAAGGATGAATTTCAGAATACCTAGGAATCAACACAGAATAACAGAGTTGCTACAGGTACAAATTTTCATTAACTCTAAAGAGGCATTTTTATTTAAATATATTGTCATCTGATAGAAATTTCTCCATATTAAAACAAATTCTTCATGAAACCTAATATAAACTAAACCAATGTAAAGAAAACAAAAGTTTACACATACAACTCTCTCTGCTCCCTTCGCGCAATCCAATGCTTCCAGGTCATTTAGAAACCTTGTACCTTCATACTTCTGTTAACTTTTAGTGGAACCCTTTTGGAAAGCTATAGACAATCTCAAAGCAAACCTCACAATTTTTACACCCTTTGACCTGAGAATTTACCCCTAAGGGAAAAGACTTTAAATAAGCAAAATGTTACGATGTCCAAAGATATTCACTGCAGTGCTATGCAGAAACTTCGGAAATTGTATACACAACATAAAAAGTACCACATACAACACTATAAAAATATGTAGGTGCTGGGTAAAAACATGAAAAGTAATCAAGTTTGAATATGATTATGGGTCTTTTTCACAATTCTTTAACATTACTTTTACCTTTTTTTCCAACTGAAAATGATGCACATATGGAAAAACAAAAGACTTAAAAGCTTAGAACAGCTTCTAGCTGCAGCTAGTCATGGAGATTATATTGCAGTCTGCATGGGTTTATAAGCTAGATAGGATCCTATGTGGCACTGGCAGTAGGTGCTTATGTTGAATTCTATAAGCATATAAAAGGTGACATTTGCCAGACAAAACTCAGTTTTGTTAAATCTAGGGAGGTTGCTTAAATGGAATTTAGTTAAGTCTAGCTTTGGTAAACCTAGATTTCTGCTCTGACTCCCAATACCTTGCTTGTGGCTAAGTCTTTTATCCAATTTCTACTTTCATGGTTTAGTTATGGCTATCATCATGTACATTGGTCCAACTGCACTGCTAGGGAGGAATACAAATCGATAGTGTCTCTTTTTTAAAGCCTTCAACTTTTCCATATTCAATAATTCAAGTAGTCAATACTGTTTACTTCATCTGTTTGTACCTACAATAAATACTTGTTCGTAACATGCTACGCACTGTGCCAGGTGCTACGAATACTACAGCAAACAAGACAGGCATAGTTTCCACCCTCAATGAATCTACAATATATTCAGGGACAATAAAAAGCAATCCATTGCACTATTGCTTGAAAACTGCTCTGACAGAGAAGGCACATTCCCAGACTCGAGGGTGACCAAGGAAGCTGAGTTCTCAGGGGAAAGTAGACAAAGGTGAGGGTAAGTAGCATAAGAAACATTTTGTGGTTCTCTAGGGATGTAGTCCCCATCCCCCAGACCATCGACCAGTACCAGTCCATGGCCTGTTAGGAACCATGGTCACACAGCAGGAGGTGAGGACCGCACAGCAGGAGGTTGAGTGGCAGAGCAAGCAAGCAAGGTTTCATTTGTATTTACAGCTGCTCCCCATTGCTTCCATCACTGTATAAGCTCCACCTCCTGTCACATCAGCAGTGGCATTAGATTCTAATAGAAGCACGAACCGTACTATAAACTGCAAGTGCAAGCAATCTGGGTTGCATGTTCCTTATGAGAATCTAATGCTTGATGATCTGAGGTGGAGCTGAGGCAGTGATGGCAGTGCTGGGAAGTGGCTGCAAACACAGACTGTCATTAGCAGAAAGGTTTGACTGCACAATAAATGTAATGCACTTGAATCATTCCAAAACCAACCCCCATCTTCCCCAGGTCTATGGAAAATATCTTCCACGAAATCGGTCCCTGGTGCCAAAAAGGTTGGGGACCACTGCTTTAGGGTTGAAAAGTTTGGTGAGATTTGAAGTAATGGCACTAAAAGACTAATGAGAAACAAAGCAGGTTAAGTCAGCAGAGGTCAGGATCATGGTAAAGAGTCTGGACTTTACCTTGAGAAGCAGGAAGCCACTGAAGGATTTAAGCAGAAGAGCGAGTGACATGATCTGGTTTTGAATTTTAAAGAATTTCCTTTTGGAGTTGAAACTGATAGCAGGACAGGAAATACTGGGGGCAAGGAAACCAGTTAGACTGCAGTAGTTTCCTGTGTGAGAAATGACTGTCTGAACTTGGGAAGGAACAAAGTGAGGAATGTTCTGTGTGCGTCTATGTGGGGAGGATTAGTAACATTAAGAATCAGGCAAATGAAAGAGCACAGTAAGTCAAAAATGATGCTTTTAGGTTTCTGATTTGGGTAACTGGACAGAGTTACAATGTCATTCAGTGCACTGTTGAAAGCTGAGGGTAGTTGCTTAGCACATGATGATAATGTGCCTTTAAGATGTCCAATAGGCAGTTGGAGGTACTGTTCTAAAGCTTAGGTCACAGGTCTAGCAGTATAGACTTGTTAAATCCTCAGCAATAGGTAGGAGAATAAAGGTCATCCAGAAGAGTGCAGAAGACCTAGAACAAAACTCTGATGTACACCAATAATTAAGAGGTGGGAGGGGAAGGAGAGCACTCAAAGGAAAGCATGAGGTAGAAAGAAAACCCAAAGATGTGAGGCCGTGGACACCAAAGAGCATTTCTAGGAAGAAGTGCTTAACAATGCCTAACTGTGCCGTCAGATAAGAAGACAGACTAAGCAGAGCCCACTAGAATCAGTAATAAGATAATCATAGATGACCTTGGCAAGGGAGCTTCAGAGGAATGACGGAGCTGAAGCCAATGTAGCAAAGCAAGCTGAAGACTAATGGAAGGGAAGGAAGAGCAGACAAATTTTAAGAAGTTTAGCTATGGAGGACAAGGAAATGGGATGCTAATGAGCGAAGAATATGGGTTTGAGGGAGAGGTATCTATATGGGTGGACAGTTTTAAAGATGGGACAGACCTGGTTATAATCAGAAAAAAGGCAGGTTAGATGGCAGGAAGTTGCGGTGATCTTGCTCTGTGAAAATTGTGGCAATGCCATCTGCAGAGAGTAGCTGTGACTGGGGTAGCAGGGGAGACGTTTGGAAAAGCAAAGCAGCCACTATGAAAAAAGAATGCTGCCTAAGGAAAAGGGGGAATTGCTGGGCAGTGCTGAGAGACTGGAGGAAGCTGCAGATTAGGAAATTAAGGCAACCCTCAACTCTGCAACTATGCATGTCATTTTTCTCCAGGCATGCTTAGCAGTGTGGATACAGGCTTAAAGTGTGCACCCAGGGGTCAGACTTTGCCAGGTAAGTATAAGAGGAAAGTCAACTCTCCAAGGGAACTCGCAAAGGATACTGGCAAAGGAAGAGCTGGGCTTGCTAGGGAGGACTGATAAAGGGCTGGGGGATAGGTCAATGAGGCTAAAAAACAGTGTGGTGGAAGTAACAGTATGAATATAGAAAAGTTCCCAGTGGAAAAGGAGAAAGCAGTAAAAAGAGGTAGGAGGAAAACCAGTGGTTGTGAGAAGTAAACACTCTACCTTCCACCCTCTTAGCTACCTACAAAACACAAGCCCCTGGATCATCCATTTTCTGCCATCTCATCTTCCACTCTGTTGTTCTCCTTTGCTCCACTCACCTTCCTACAAGTTTCCAGTGCCCTCTGGAATGCCAACTCCATGGTAAACTGCACTGAACGTTCTCTCCACCTCTTCGTGGAAATCTGACCCCCTAAACTCCCATGAAGAGGAAGCTGCTCCTGGCCCCCAATTTTGGGATTGGGATCACTTATAAATTACTGGTCTCCATCCCTCTGTACCAACACCAGGAGGTTACCCTTTCACTGTCATATACTTACTCCCAGACAGTTTCAGTCATTCATGAAACATTCCTGGCACCTGGCTTAGTGTTGCTCTCTCCACTTTCAAGTCCTGCTATTGTGAATATCATTATTTATGTGAATAACCACCTCAAAGCTATCTGTGCCTACTCACTAAGAAGCAAGGAGCTGAGCTCCAAGAGGCACTTAAAGCCACTTGTGGTAGACGTACTACAAGGGGTTCAGCCTGTTATGGTCCTAAAAATAAATAAGTGAAATGGATTAAACTAAATTAAAAAGGCAGATTGCAAGAGTTACGTTTGCTACAACCAAACTCTTCCCTCCTTGATTACTTGATGCTTTTAAAAAACAGTAATTAGGAAAACAAAACCAGAATACAACAGAATTAGTCAATTCTTTGTATCTCTGTGCCCAGTTCTAGCACCACAATTCTATTTTATAATTCTACCTTTTTTGGTAGGAATCTTTTGTGAAATGTCTGAGTCATCAATATTTCTGAATAAGCAGTCTTCACTTAGTAGCCCACCCTCATCTAGACCTTACCACCTTGGAAAGCCTCATTTCAGAGCTAAAAATATAGCTCTACTTTTTTCTTAAAGAAAAGCATGGGATGGGGAGAAAAAAATGAAAAGTTTCTATGCTACTTTTTTGTTAATTTTACACTGTCTTTAAGAAAAACAAGGTACCCCTCACCAATATTTGATTCTTTTAACCTTATTCATTCATTATGGATCCAGAAACTAATCATTTATGTGCTGCTTTCACATTATTAGATAGATCCAAAGAATTCTGGCAGTGTAATTTTGGCCATAAAAATTGCAATCCAATCCTGCTGGCATTTAGCATTGTTACAGAACCTGTATGATGCTCTAAATCGATCACTTAAAATCAGGGTCTGCTCTTATAGCTAATATCTGTATTACTTAATAAAAAAAATCAGTACAAGCTAAAGTAAGGGATACAAAGAAGTGATGGGGGCAACAAACTTCCAGGTGAACGTTAGGAACTCCTAGTAACAGTGTGAGACTTTTGCTACATTTCCTGTCAGAGCCATTAGATAAAGTATGTTACACAGATACAAGTCAGCTGGGACAAACTCCAAGGCTATATGGGATGCCATGCTCTACAAGAGACACCAGAGGCATTCTGGGATGCCTCCCCTCTTCCTTCTAGTTTAAAGCCAGTCCTCTTCTTTCAGTGTAACCCTCTTCATATATCCTGCACCCTCTTATATGAGGGTGAAATAAAGACTTTTTCAGACAAGCAAACACCAACAGAATTTGTCAAGATCAGACCTGCCCTGCAAGAAGTACTCAGATCTGCATTATACACCGATCGGCACAATAGAAATCCACCGGTGTAAAATCACCCAAAAGCTAAAATTCAGAGCCCATATAAAACAATGGCTCAAGAGGTAAAACAAAACAATAAAGTTCTACCCAACAGGATGAACAGAAATGCATCTCACTTAATCAATTCTTTCAATAAATGTGAAAGGCTTGAATTCCCCACTCAAGAGACACAGGCTGGCTGAATGGATGAAAAAATAAAGCCCAGTATCTGCGTCTCCAAGAAATACATCTAACCCACAAGGACTCATTCACAAGCTTTAGTTACATTGAAAATTCCAACCATCATTCATCCTTTAATTTATTCAAACATATTTTTATTGAGCACTTACTACTTTGTGTCAGGTCATGTTCAAGGTGATAGGAATGTAGCAATTTAAAAAAAAGGGTAAGGGAAATAGAAATTAAAATTCAACAACTAAATAAGTGTATCAGATGATGGAGACATCTATAGCAATAAATAAACCATGGAAGAAAGCAGGGAGTTTTGAAGAAAAGAAGTCAAGCTTTAATTAGTCTGAATGGTTAAGCTGCAGTGATAAGGCGGAAGTTTACCAGCCTCCAAAAGGAAGTGAAAGCTCATGCTTTTCTTCTATCTGGGACAGTGCCACAGGCAGAAGGAACAGAAAAATAAGGGCCTTGAGGCATGATAAATTTCAGCATATTTAAGGGTAGAGAAATACTAGAACTGAGTCAGCAAAAAGGATAGGAACTGTCTGGGAGCTAAACACCAGGTCATCTATAGTATCTTTTGCAAATGCAGGGTTATCAGTACTATTCTCAATGAGATAAAAAGCCATGGGAAGATTTGGATCACTGGAGTGACAGCATCAGACTCATGTTTTCTAAGATCACTCTGGCAGATGTGATGAGAATACAGCGAGGAAGGGTAGGGAAAAGGAAATCAGGAGACTATGGAAATAATCTAAAAGATGATGTAAATGTGGAGCAAGAATTGTGGCAAGGTGTAGCATTCTTAAGGAATAGAATTTCCTCAAAGTTCATGGTTTGATTTGGTTTTTTCCTTTTCCTTTTCTAGAGAAGGAGCTATGTTTTACATAGTCTTGTCTATCTTTTGCTCCTCAAAGCGAAACAGAAAATAACTGTTTCTCTTTTTTTTTCCCTGTCCTTCACTGTTGCAGGATTCTCACATAATCTAAATTATGGTCAAGTGTTAATGGGCTATTTATTCCTTTATTTTGTATCCTGACTTATTAAAGAGGGTACAAAGTTGTACTTACGTAGCATGATTGTCTAATATTTAATGTACAGCATAAGGACAATATCATAAAATACTCTGAAACGTTGCTAAGAGAGTAGATTCTGGGTGCTCTTATGATAAGCACACAAAAGGTAACTATGTTAGGTGATGAATATGTTAATTTTCTTGACTTTAGTTATCATTTTCTATGCACGTCTAAATTAAAACATCATATTGTACTCTTTAAATATACAAAAGAAAAAAGAAAAAGAAAGAAAAAAATATATAGCTCTCTTTAGCATGCCACACAGTCCACAGGGGCCTCCGGTGCAGAGCCTGGCCTTCTCTGGTCTTTGGGCCTTGTCTGCTCCTGCCCAAACCCCCCCTCCATGACCTCAGAGGATTCTCCAAAGCATACACAAAAGTGAGCCACAGATCCCTGAGGTTCTTCAAATATTGTCAGTGGTAGTAATCTTTTCCAGTTCTAAGACAAGAACAAGCCCTGTAGAGAAAAATGTAAATACCATAACTACCATATATTAAACTGAAAATAAAGCAGAGCACTTATATTTAGCTACTGTGGCAGCTGGCTATCCCTGTGTAGGTCTTTGCAAGGACAACTTCTTTTACTCTATGAGAAAATTCTAAATTTTTGTCCTCTCACTACAGACCTTTACAACACATAAATAAATCAGAAACAGTTACCAAGATAGATAGGGTAATAAAAAGGATAGAAAAGGTAGTAACTAAATTATCTTAGCAAACAGTTTCTTTTTTATCTTCAAAATAATAATAATAATGTAGCTACTTTTTAAATTGTGAATTTACTGGGTAAGAACTAGGCCTGAATCTATTTACAGCACAGTGAAGTAAAGTACTGCACATTGGATGATAGCCACACGCTAGGCATAAAAAAAAAAAAAAAAAAAAAGATTACTATCTTAAGTCACTACTGTTTTTTTTTTTTTTTTTAGAAATGGGGTCTCACTGTGTTGCCCAAGCTGGTCTCAAACTCCTGGACTCAAGCAATCCTCCTGACTTGGCCTCCCAAAGTGCTGAGATTACAGGTGTGAGCCACCATGCCTGGCCATTCATTTAGCTTTAAAAACAAGTGAATAATTACTTTGTGTTTAGTTCTTTCAACAAGAATGTAAAAGATAACCTTAAAAAGTGGAGGAAAAGGTCAGAAATCTAAAATCTCATAGTCAATATGAAGCAGGTGAACAGGAAGAACAATCAAACTATCTCCTTCACAGGACTGATATATCAGCTCTAAAGTGCTAATAATAGAAACATGGCCATTCTGGTCTGAGTATAAAAAGCCCTACACTAGTCACAGAAAACCCATGATTTGTTTCTCTACACTGCTACTGTGTTTGGGTTAGGGACAAATCAAAATTACCATCCCTATTTTAAGAATGGGGAAAATGCTTGGAGTCTACCTTCCTGACAAGAAGGCTGAAAGTAAGGACGTTTAAAATTTATAATTTCCCAGGGAAAAAAGTATAATTGAATTTATCACACTTATAAACCTTCTGCACCAAGAGTGCCTCAGACTTCTGCTTCTTTCAGCCCCAACTATATTTATGCTTACAGTAAGCTCCTAGTAGCAATTAACAAAAATGAAGCCATTTCCAGTTATACTGATAATTTCCGAAACATATTAGATACAAGAGTTACCTGGGGGGTTATTATTAAAATGAGATTCCCAGACCCCTTTCAGACCTACTGACAGAATCTTCATGGAGAAACCTAGGAATATGAACCCTGAGTAGTTTCTATGCTCAGGCAAAGTTTAAGAAACAACGTAGCTAGAGCAATTCACTCCAGTACAAGAGAGTAAATTAGAAATTCACTAATTGATCCATTAATCACTTCCTTACTCAGTATACTTCAGCATAATAATATTAACATAATGCTAGTTAGCATTCCTGAAGGCCTACTATGTGCTGTAACCCTGTACTAAACACATTGTATATGTTATTTCACTTAATGGTAACAATAACCTTTTAGAGTAGATACTAGTTCTATCCCAGTTTTGTAGATTGGGAAAACTAAGGCTTTACATAATTTATCTGCGGTCACAGTTTGTAAGTGGTTGCTGGTTCGAAACCACCCACTACACTAGCACCAAATAAGAAAAAGTAAACACGTGACAAAAGTTGAAATGGAAAATGTAGGTCTTTTGTTGATCAATGGCTTCTCTGACTGCAACTAAGTTTCTAAATCTGCTTGTGATTCAACTCTTTTGCCTAGGTTTAAACTAAAACTAAACATAATAACTATTTTGGATACAAGAATATCATCCAATTGCTTGGGAAAAGGGAAGCTACTCTATTTCTAGTGATTACTTATGTGAACCTAAATGGAGTGAGGCTGTACAGATTTTGGCTGAGATGCTGCTATTGATTGAAGTGAACACCTGAATAGCCTGTTCAGTGACTAAGCTTTTATTTTGTTGTGATGGAGAAAGGGACAACCCAGATTAACCATTAAAATATTTAACTTACACTCAAACCATAAAAATAACCATCTGACTGATACTAGTAGTCCATGTCTCAAAACCATAAACTGGCAATCAAGCATAAATTCTATTAACACTTTATTGTGACACTGTAAGCATATTCAGATTCACAAGATGGGTTCCCACTATAATTACATCAAGACTACAGTACATTATTTATTACTTGCACACCTGTATTGTCAGATTTGAAGAAAAAATTACTTTCAAAGAGTCAATAAATGGCTTCATAAAAAAATGTGATGGGGTTCTGTTGAACAATGGTAACTAAATCTTATGATATACAAAAACCTGCACATAATTTATAGCCCAATACGTACATGTACTGTATCTATATGTTAATTGTATCCCATAGAAATTATCACACACATATACAAAGAGTCACATATAAGAAATGTTAATAGCATCATTTAAAATAGCACCCTAAATGTCTAACAAGAGAATGGGTAAATATGCATATATTGGAATACTAAACAGCAGCAGAAAACGAGTGAACTAGAATTACAAATAAGAATAAAGCTCACAAAATGCTGAACTAAGAAAGCAAGTTGTAAATGATTACCTTCCATGTGATACCAATTAGTTTTAAAACATGCTTATTTACAGCTACATAATAATAAATGCAGTAAAAATACATAAAGAAGTAAGAATACCAAACCTTAAAATCTAAATTTAGGATGCCTGTAAGGTGGGAAGGGGAAAAGGAAGGGGAACAGAGTGGAAGCCACAGCTGTTTCCCTCCTGACATACTTTCGTCATTTTTTTATTTCTTAAAAAGAATGGTGTTAGGGACCTCAGTGATTTTTCAATAATCAAGCTAATAATTACTTGAATCTAAAAATGTGACCAGTAGGTTGAATCATATGAAATTGCTGGGTTTGTTTTAAGTCAAAAGGTCAAATATTAACAACTCCACATGGCTCAACCAAATATTTAGAATTCTTTATATGAAGAACATAATGCTGGTAATCATTTTCCCCCTAAGAATTCACTATAAAGTGGTCTGTATTTAATGGCAAGACTAAAGAAACAGGGAAATAAAAATGAAGTGGAATGAATCACTTAATCATCAAAGGATGAAAAACAAAGATAAACCATGTAGTGTACAAAACAAATTACATAACTTAGAAACACATTGCACAAAATATGGTCAAACTACTCTCCTTTGATATAAAGTATTACTTCTTTTCGAAGTACTTATTCATATTAACAAATCCTTAAAAGTTCCTTGTTGGGCAAAACAAGTATTTGTACATATAAAAACACAAAGTCCATCCCACATAGTCTAGTGGTTAGGGAAAGAAGAAAAAGAAGAAAACAAAACAAAAACAAAAACAAAAACTCAAGTCCAGAGGAGAAATGATTAGACTGGTCCAAGGTCAAACAGATAGCAGAGTCAAAAATAAATGTAGGCCCAGTTCCAAAATTCACCACAATAAATTAATCAGAAGGTCAGCAAATAAAGTGGTTTTTCTTTAGCTCCAATCAAAGATTATGAAAGAAAGAATTCAGGACAACAATCAGTGGAGTTCTGTCTCAGTATAAAAAGTTCTAAACTGGCCGGGTGCGGTGGCTCACGCCAGTAATCCTAGTACTCTGGGAGGCTGACGTGGGAGGATCGCTCAAGGTCAGGAGTTCGAAACCAGCCTGAGCAAGAGCGAGACCCTGTCTCTACTAAAAATAGAAATAAATTAATTGGCCAACTAAAAACATATAGAAAAAATTAGCTGGGCATGGTGGCGCATGCCTGTAGTCCCAGCTACTCGGGAGGCTGAGGCAGAAGGATTGCTTGAGCCCAGGAGTTTGAGGTTGCTGTGAGCTAGGCTGACGTCACAGCACTCATTCTGGCCCAGGCAACAGAGTGAGACTCTGTCTCAATAAATAAATAAATAAATAAAAATAATATATCATTTCTTACTCATTAATTCAATAAAAAGTAAATTATTTAATATAATCAGTACTAGCAAAGATATATAAACCTTCTTATATATAGTTCCTGAGGGTATACATCGTTGCATCTTTTTGTAGAGCATTTTATCAATATACATCAGTTTTTAAAAACTATAATTTGCTTTGTCTTAAATTCCACTGTTTGGAATTTATTACAAGTATCTCAAAAATATATTGTAGTAATTTTAAGATAAAAATATTTCTAAATAGCCTATTAATTATGTGCTTATTAAACTGTATTGCACATATAGTAGAAGAACATGCAGCGATAAAGAATGAAGATTATCCGTCTGTAGCAAACTGGGCAAAGATCACCAAGATACATGAAGTGAAAAGAGCAAGATGAGGAAGAGTGTGAGCACCGTACATGGTCCCTGTGTATGGGATTTGTAGGGAGAGTGGGTATATGTCTGTGGGTATGGATGCAGCTGTAAAAATTTGGAAAACTACATAAAAACTGTTACCGGTAACCACCTTTGGGTAAGGTGGGGAAGGGCATAGGGCTTCTACTTTTCATTTTGTGCTCTTCTGTTTCTGGAATGCACTATTCCCCTTTAATAAAGTAAAGGAAGGGGCAATAGAATTAGGGCCCACTTTTTTCTATCCTCTATGTTTTTGCTTTATGGAAATAGACTTACTGTATTATTTATCTAATGTTAAAAAGTAATATTCAATTATTTGTCAAAAACTACTTAGAAAAATAAATATAAACAAATAAAGGCACAGAGAAGAAAGTTAAAATTCAACAATGATCCTCTTACCACTTAGAGAAAGCTACTGGAATGAGACCATGCCTTTCCACAATTTGCTAAGTGCATGTGTCCATATTATTTGTCAATAGGATCACATCATGCTTGCTGTTTAGTGGGCTTTTATACATTTATCATGCACACAGATCTATTTCAAATATGGATTCATGTCATCATTTTCAATGTGCCCACATAGGATTTCATTGTAATGGCTGTTGTATAATTTATTTAACTATGAAACCCATTAATAGATATTTATAAATATTTGCTAATTTTAATTTCAGCGTGATGAATATTCTCTCTTGTGCTCAGAAGACAAGTTTTCTGCTTGTCCTTTTTTTAAAAGCATATTCATATAAGTGAATATAAGCCATGAGGTGGAATTGCTGGTAAAGGAAAAATGATTGTTTTAATCTTAATATAATGTCTAAAACAAACACCCTTCAGAATCCATGTTTCTTTCACACTCTCCCCAGTAATAAGAATGCACATCTTTGCCAAGAATTCTGCTAATCCATCTTTTTCCTGATACCTTTGCATTCCTCTTTGATCATGCTCAAAATTTAAAATATGTACCTAGATATATTTGGGGGCTTTTAATCCTGTTCTTGGTGTCTGTTTGCTCATTTTTACATTAATATCACCCTGATTCATCTACTATAGCTTGAAAACATATTTTAATATCTTGCAAAGCTAAGTCTCCTTCCTATTTTTTCCTCCAGAAATTTTTATGACTTTTTCTGACATTATAATCTTTCCTGATGAACTTTATAACATTTTTTTAAAAACTGACAAATTTTATATTTTGTTTGGAGAGAATTTATAGCTTCATGATATTGACTGTTGCTATCCAATTTTTGAGCCTTTTTTGTTTGTCAGTATAGTTTCATAGTTTTCCTCACGTGGGTCCCACAGTCTACATTAAGTTTATTATTTGATATATTCTATTGTAGTATATTCCTGGTTATTTTGCTATATTAAAAAACAGACTGATTTTTCTTTACTGATTTTAAGCTGACCATATTATGAACTTTTATTGGTTCTAATGTGTCTAATTTTTTTCAGTTAATTATTTTAGGTTTTTCAGGTAGATAATAATATCCTCTGAAAGTAATATTGATTTTGGGTGTTTTTTTTTTTTTTTTGCCTTCTCAGACAATGCTTTCAAATGTACTTCCAAATTACTGAATTACTTTCTTTTAAACCATGTATATACTATATTTCTTGAGTAGGAGGGGGTCCTAGCTTTGGTCTTAGCATATATTCATACATTTCGAGACGTATCAGCGGACTTAATGGACTGAGCTCCCAAATGCTCAAATTCTGAATACCAGTGAATTTGACCTTAGCCATTGAAAACTGGCACAATTTGAGTATATCATGATGTCTGCTATCAGACATCTTGACTGACAACCCATGGGCTTACGTCTGACCTTTATGAGGAAGAGCGCGTAAGCTTATTTCATTTTTTTACCCAAAACTATAAAAACAGATCACTCTAGCAAAGTGTTTTCTCTTGTTCAATCATCACAAAAGCCCTCGTGGAGCAGGAATCATTATCCCCACTCCAGAGTTGGAAAAACTGAGGCCCATAGAGTTTCAATCAATACATCATTCAAGGTCCCCAGATCCTAAAACTATTACCTTGTGCAGCCAGAGTTTGAGCACCACATACCTCTCCACACTCGGTGGCCCCCACTAACATTTGCTGAACAATATACAACATTATGTCTGTCTACTCTGAAACTGGCAAATCCCACGAGGTTATCTCTGTGCGTGGTGTCCCTTTCATGATGTTTATCTGAAACACATCCCTTAACAATTTGAAGCCCCAGATCTTTTCTGTGTCATCATCTTCAATCATATGTTCCCCTTACTGCTTCTCTTCTCCCTGTTCACACTCTGGGATTCCTACAATACACACAGTGAGTCTGTTCTCTGCCTTGGTCTCATCATTCATCTCATTCTCATCTATGTGTCTTTTTCTTCCGATCTGGAGAATTTCTCTCATTTACTCTTCTTCTAATTCACCAATCTGACTCGACACAGTGTCCAGTTTGCTATTCGCTGACCCCATGGAGTTTTTAATAGGATAAATTGGATTCTCATTTCCACACAGCCCCCCATAGTCTGCCTGTGTTCTTCCCTAATGCCATTGTGGTTGCGGCATCTGCTTTGGTCTTATTGAAAAAACAAATTTTCTATTTACTGCAATAAGTATATTTCTATCAAAGGCTCTTGTTCTAGTTTTCAAGGGTGGTTGCTTTTTGTTTTGTTCCATTCTGTTTAAATCTGTAGTATTTGCTTACAGACCTTGCTTTCCCCCTCCCCTTGTTCTCTCTTAGAAAGGGAGAACAGAATTTATGTATTATTAGTTTTTAGCCAAGGAGGAGTTGGGCTGGCTTCTGTCAGAGATTTGTGTCATTGGCTGAGTCCTTAGGCTCTAGAACAAGTTGAGGAGAAGAATCATGTATAAAATAAATTATACTCTTCTGTTGCAGTTCAAGCAACCTCCGCAGTGTGGTGGTAACAGAGCTGGGTCTGAGGGAGCTGTGGCCCCCTGCTCAGTGCTACACCCCCTTATGGTAGGAAGCTGCCCAGGCCAGGTACAAACCTTAGTGTTCCCAGACCTCTACAGGGTTTGGACATCAATATCAGAGAGAAAACCTGTAGCTGTTCCATTGCCACTAGAGTCAGGTGGTCTGGCAGCCAGAGGGTCTTGCTGCTTTATGTCTACCTCTCTCCCAGCTGACATGAAGTGAGATTGGCCTGCTGACACCCTCTCCTTTATTTTCTTCTGGGCATACCTCTTGTTCCCAGAGAGGAGCCACATGCTAGTCCTCCAAACTTCTTCAGTATGGTGTCATGTTAACTTTACTTAGTAGAAATTCTTTGAAATTACTGCCATGTAGTTGACACCCTTTTCTTTGTTTCCATAGCTGGTGAAAGATTTTCCATAATTTGTATTTTCTAGTGGTTATTCCACTAGGGGAAGGGGAGATAAATCATCATGTCTTGAACATGAACGAGATTCCTATTCATTAACTCTTAATTTTCTCTTCTCTTTCATTTCATTGACATCAGAAATAGGATGGTTATAGTCATCTTCATTCCCTTTCTTTGCTCTTTATTTATTAGCATCACTTGAAAAATCTCTTTAGTGGAAAGATTGTCATTCTTTACTCACAATGAAAACACCCTGGGAATTTTCCTCAAATAATTGATTAAATTGTATTTAAAATAAGATCAGTTACCATTTGATTTATTTTTTAATGTTTGGATGCACCTAAAATTCCTCTTAGTTCAAATTTATACCTAGTATGTTAGCATCTTTTAGTAATTGCATCTACCATTGATGAAATGGAGAAGCAGCTTAAGTTTATTAGATTGGAAATTATTATGCAGTGTGCAACTCTGATTAGCAAAGAACACCATAGTGTTGTTATGGATTAATAAGATGGAAAATGTTTAGTATTACCCAAGAGAATTGAGATGAAAATTTTAGTCCACAAAAATAATGGAAAATAATGGCTTGATTGTCCTATACATTCAACCGCAAAAAGAATTATTGCTAACATCTCTCTACCACCTGGCTCTTGAGAGTACTTGAATGGTACTTTAGTATTTTTTTCTCAGAATATGTAATTTATAGCCTACTAAACCACTTGTACCGTTTTTCCATTAGCTGCATTGAATGCATATTTATTCAAATGTATTTTATATGTATTTGGTTATGAGTACAAATATACACATAAAAAAACATAAAAATAATGTTCCTAAGCATGACTTAATATGATCTGGGCTTGGTGAGGTAGAAATGGGGTTAGGGATATTGCTATGAGTTCAGCAGGACAGTAACTGAGTTATAAGATAATTATTCCTCTTCAATGGCTCTCACCATGACAACTCAGTTCTGAAATTCAACTATTATTCAGCTCAAATTATTGTCAAAAGTTTAAAGCTTGAATTTTATTGACCTCCTTCTGATGTCTATGACATCTAATCATCTGGGTATATAAAACCAGATTGTTAACAGCAAGAGCAGCTCAAAAGATTCTTACTGTACATACCTGGACAGGTCCTTTGTTAAAGCAAAGCTGTGATTCAGTCTCTAGGCTCTGTTATACATGCAGAACCACTTTGGGGCAGAAATTGAACACGGCATTCCCATCTCCCTTAATATCAATCTGCAAATCTTTCATGGCCCAAATATTCCAGGTTGTTTTATCACCAATATAGGCTATCTTGTGACTTAAATTGCAAATCTCTATTCAATTTGTGCAAGAAGAAGAAGTTCAGGAGGAGGAGGAGGAGGAGGGGGAACACTAGGAGGAGGCACAGGAGAGGAAGTGGAGAGAAAAGGAGAAATATATAGAAGGAATCATTTCATTTCAGTGTCAGTAACTTCTGCCCTTGGATTAAGATTATGTGGGAAAGTATCTTATCCATTTAACCCATTGTCTAGGTGGATTTTGATCCATCTCTAGAAATAAAAGTTAGATAAATATCGTTTTCAAATGTTAAGTCCAAAGGAAGCATTGCTCTCAACCCTCAAAACTGGTGAGTAGCATTTAGCTAGGGTATTACTTTGCTAGTGTTGCCATAGCAAAATACTGAAGACTGGGTGGCTTAAACAACAGAAATGTATTTTCTCACAATTCTGGAGGCTGAAAGGCCAAGATCACAGTGTCAGCAGGTCTGGTCCCAACCGAGACCCCTCTCCTTGGCTTGCAGAAAGCTGCCTCATCACTGTGTCCTCATGGGGCTGCTCCCTCAGTCATGTGCTGTCTGTGTCCTAATCTCTTCTTTCTTTAAGGACACCTGTCACATTGGATTAGGGACCACCCCTACGACTTCATTTTACTTTAATTCACTCTTTAAAGACACAATTTCCAAATATAGTCACATTCTGTGGTACTGGGGGTTGGGATTTCAGCATGTGAATTTGGGTGCAGGGACATGATTCAGTCCATACCATCTAGTAAAAGAACTAAAAATAATTTTATTCAAGGGGCATTTTTTTGTACCTACCCTTCCAAGTAAATATTATTGACCATACAAAAATATACAGACTGCCTCATTGATAAATTTACAGACTCTCTGCTGAAATTAGGCCTACACATGGGAAAGATTAACAATTAGAGAGTATCCCAATGAGTGGTGAAGGCTATGGATTACTTAGATTTTTCCTGGGTAGGATGAGTACGTTGTTGCTGCTCACACGGAGCTCGCTCACTGCCTAGAGAGGAGGAACAGGTTCATAGACAATCAATTATAGCCTGGCCTGCCAATTACTCTAGAGCAAAATGCTGTAGCAACTCAGAGGAGGGAGCCATTTCTTCTGAGTTGCTGATGGAAGGAGGGTTCTGGGGAGCTTTGCTGGGGAGGGGATGGGGTGAGTGGCCATTAATCAAGAAGAATTCAAATCAAGCGCCCATCTGGGAAGTACTGTGGAGATCATGACCAGGGTGTGTCTCACATCCAATGTGACATCAGGACATCAGGAGTGGAGCTGTCGGCATTTAGATAATTGGAAATAGGGTCTAGAGATGACAAAAGATGTAACTGACATAAAAAAAAAAAAAACAACTTTGTGGAGTCAGCACAGCAGGATTCAGGTGACGTGGAAGCTCTGGGCAAGAATGAACAACATGCAGCAAAGAGGTAGTATTGACAACAGAACTCTGAGGAACATCTGCGTGTTTAGAGGTCAGGGGAGGAAGAGAAGCCAGTGAGAGGGATTCATCTGAAGCAGAGATGCAGACAGTAAGGTGGGAGCCCAGAGCACAGAGGACACAGAGGGAAGCCACTGAGAGGCCACACCACAAGTGGGCGGGTGGGAGACTGCAGGCAACCATGTTGTGTGTTGTTTGGGTGTCCAGTGTTTCAGAAAGGTCAAACACGCTCCAGATCAAGGAGAGACAATAGCTTTGGTAACTAGGGGGTCACTGGTGACCACGTGGGAGCAAAGGGTGCTGGAGACACGGAACAGCAGGGCTAAGCCTGCAAATAGCGGCACTGAAGGGAAGAAGTGAGTGCCCAGGGGAGGGGGCCAGCGAAGCAAGAAGCGGGGAGTAAGAAACAAGACTCGGTGGTCTTCAACAGAGCTGAGCTCTATGTGAGAAATGTCGAATATTGTTTCCTCAGTCAGTCCTGCCAACCACCTGTTACCCTATATGACCACAAGGAAACCAAAGCTCACAGAGGTGTCCAAGGCAGGATCATTGACATATAGACAAATTGAAACTCATTTCTAAGCAGCAGTCATCAATGTTTTGTCTATCTTCTTTTCTATTGGTGGAATTTCGAGTCAGGAGGAGAAAAGGATAATTCAAATATTAGAAGTCAGAACCTCCTGTGCCTGGTGATTTGCCACTTCACAGAACAGCTATGAAAGGAAGTGAGGAAATGAGGAGATGCCCCGGCACCTGGGAGAGGTACTCCACCCACTCCAGTGTGCGGCAGCTGTGGGTGTGACACTGTCCGGCAAGCTGAGGTTATGGCTGCCTAGTTGGCGTGATGTACAGAGCCCAGGACAGGCCCATGGTCCTGGAGGGGGCCCTCTGGGCTCTTGGAGTGTCCTGCTGGAGGCCCTGATGCTGCAGGTTTTTCCAAGTGATGCCCTGGTGCTGGCTGAGGAGTTCGTGGAGCAGGACCACGTTCTCCTTGTACTCCGTCCACCTCACCTGCCACCTAGTCTGGCCACAGGGAGCAGTTAAGACACTAGACTCTGCAGTCAGATGCCGGTGTTTGAGTCTGGGTTCTGCCACTTACCAAGTTTGTGATGTGTGACATTTTCTTATTTAATGGGACAGTTCTATGTAGGAATGGGTATTATGATACTTAAATCTCTGAATGTTTTCAAGGGCTACTGCATTCGTTAAATAAATAAAGCTGGAACTAAAAATGGTCCAACCAACTTCTCTACTTACCACTTGGCAGAAAATAAGGAATAATAATATACTTTTTAACCATTTACAAATATTTTTTTCATATATATCCCATTGAATTCCTAAAGAATTTTGTCCAGTGGAAGGCAGGGAATTTTTATTCCTATTTTCATATGAAGAAACTGAGGCCTAAGAAGTCAGGTGGGACACCCTTGGAACAAGCCTAGCAAGTCCTCGGAGGAGCTGGGCTGAGCGGCCCCGAGTCCCCGGCTTCCTGCTCAGCTGCTGGTTGCTGGACATTACAGCTAACCCATTAGACAGTAGGTCTTCTAATAAAGTGCAAATGCTTTGAAATAGTGCAATAGGTGGAATGACGACTCCCCAAAGATGTCCACATTCTAATCCCCAGAACCTGTCACTATGTCACCTTACATGGCAAAAGGGATTTGGCAAATGTGAGTAAGATTGTGAGATGGGGAGTATTCTGACACCCCCTGGCATACCGCAGTTCAATTCTGGTACTAACAACCGGAGTTAGCGCAGAGCCCACAAGTTAAAGGGCACAGTCCACAATAAGCCTGCCCTCACTTCAGACCAACTGCTACAAATATGGGGGCTCCCATGACCCCCTAGATATGATAATCTGCTAGAATGACTCACAGAACTCAGGGAAACACTATATTTATAATTACAGTTTTATTAAACCATAAAGTTTTATGGGTTTTATGAAACCCATTTCATACTTCTAGCCTCAAGAACTAAAAGGGAGTAAATTTGTATTCTTTTAAGAGACTAAGTTTGCAACGATTTTTTGCAGCAACCATGGGAAACCACCACAAACAGGAGCATGAGCGTCGGAGCCAGACTACCTGGGTGTGAATTCTCATTTCCCCACTCAGCACTGTGCGACCTCAGCCAAATTTCAAGTCCTTTCTGTTTCTCATTATCCCCAACATACTATGTAGTATTTACAGGGATGCTTTTACCCAAAAAATGCTTAGAACAGTAACTAAAACTTAGTAGATAGTCACCATTATTTGGTGTATACTGTTTGAAATGTATGAAACTACTCACACAGAACACTAATAAAATTATCGAACTCTCCTTGGGAATTCTGGTCTTAACAAATATCTTCCCTGCCCTTTGGCAACCTAAATGGCCATTCTACTACTGGAATTTTGATTGCTGGTCATTACTGAAAATCAGTCTCTCTCTTTTTGTCTGACTGAAAGTGATTCAAGCAAATCATAGAGTGCACCAAATCCCGGCTCTTGGGCCCTGACATCCTGCCACCCTGGCTCCATTTCTCAGGAGTAACCTATACATGCACTTGTCCTGTCCCTTCAGGGCAGTGTGCTCTGTACCATTCCAGACCAGGGGCCCGTGATGCCAGGGGTGGCTAAATGCTCTGGTCCATAGCACCTGTCCTCTGGGGATCTTGAACCTTTGAGTAGTTGCCAGCATGGCCAGAACTTTCCATGGGTGTATTCTGTTGGTCTCACCCACCTCTTGGTGTTACACACCCACTAGACTCATGAAGGTCTATTTTATTGGAAACTAAACTTCAGGAAGCCCTAGATTTCTGGATAGGAAGGTATCTTAAAGGCCACCTTGTCCAAGCACTTCATTTTACAGGTAAAGAATATGAAAACTCTAAAAGAGAATGAACTTAAGTCATCAAAATTGTTTTTGGCCTAATTTAAACATGACCACTTGTATAATCTTCACTGTACCACCTGCCTTTGGTTTGAGCTTGACAAGAAAACATCACTGAGCCTCCTGAAAGGTTGTTCCAAGGAGCAATCTTTAGAGTCAGTCTCATGCTATTGGCCTGTGGAGGCAGCAGGGCAGGGACTGATTCTTGACAGCTATGCCTAATATGTCATCCTGGTCCTCAGGCTGGGGATAATTCCAAGTGATGGGCAGCTGCCTGACGGGGGCCACAGCTGGGAGCATGCAAAGTGACAAATACACATTTGGCTGCAAAATTCTAACTAGGGAAGAATGAGTTCCAACTACCAAAAAAAAAAAAAAAACTTTGGTTCCTCAATTTGATTTTGATAAAGGGACTCATTTCAGAGACAGCTGCTGTACAAGTTGTTGGGCTTAGTAACAAGAGATGGGAGGGAAGTGCACTGCTCTCAGCCTGGTGTCCTGGGAGCAGGCCAGCCTGCCTCTTCTCAGACACCTCGTGAATAGGTAAGTGCATGTTCAGCAGGACCAATCTACTGAGCCTGCAAGGAAGGTGACCAAGCAACTCCCAAGAGTGTCCCTGCCAGCCACACTGATGGCAAAGCTGAGGCATGTCACGATCGGCTGTGCCACACCCTCCTAATAAACCCCTGTTGGCTTCCTATTGATGGCAGGATGCAGTCAAATGACTTGTTAGGGCCACAGAGCTCTTCTTAATTGATTTTAAACTGTATCTCCCAGCATTTCCTGTATGTATCTTATCCTCAATCATCTCAAATGTGTGACTGTTCCCAAAACATGTCAGAACTTCTAACTTCCTGGGACATTTGCCTGTAGTGACATGTTATCCTGGAATGTCCCCAAAGACCACATTTCCCCTTTCCTCATCCACTTCTTACAGACCCACTATCCTTCATGTACCAGCTCAAAAGTCACCTCCTCCTTGTTGCCTTCTCTGACCCCGTGAGCAGTTAGTGTCCCCTGTACCACGTTTTCATGGCTCTCTGTTCATTACCACTTCATCATTTATATCCTTGCATTAGAGTAATTCTTACATAACTTTTTGAGTTTCCAAAGGGCAGCGAGGACACTTTCTTTTTTCTTTTGTAGCCCCATTTCCAAGCACCAGAGTAGGTTCCTGATCCAGGTTCACCAAATGGATAAATAAGCAGAGGGAGCTGATGCTTATGGCCTACCTATCACAGGGCACGTGCCGTGCTCAGTGTAGTACGCACATTATCTCTGTCACCATGTGGACACTGTATCGGGGTCATTCTGCATGCATGAGGTGGGCCTGGACAGAAAAGTCACACTGCATTTCTCCTGTTTTTTCCCCAGAAGCACTGGGAGTTAGGGAGATGGTACAATATCATTGCCCAATCCTGAGAACTCGTGGACTCTCCCTATGGATCTAAGCATGCCCATTTGAGCTACTGTAACAAAATACTATAAACTGGGTAACTTAATAAAAAAATGTGTTGCTCACATTTCTGAAGGCTGGCAAGTCCAAGATCAAGTGACTGGTGAGGACCTGCATTCTGTTTTATAGATGGCACCTTCTCTCTGTGTTTTCACATGGTGGAAATGGCAAGGCAGCTCTCTGGGGCCTCTTTTATAAGGACACTAGTCCCATTTATGCAGGTACCACCTCATGACCTAATCATCTCCCAAAGGCCCCACCTTCTAATAATACCATGAGAGTTAGGCTTCAACAGACGAATTTTGAGGGAGATACCAACATTCAGAAACACAGCAACGTGCACGGGCTAGATGCTATGACCTCTTTCAGACCCATTTTTATCCCTGAGATATGTCTTTATTAGTCTAAATCCACCCTTACACCACCAGAGCCGGCCAAGGGCAGCTCCCACCTCTCTCCCCACCCCCTACAGACGCCCCGTTCCCAGGTCTGGAGCCCCCTCCTGGCTGAAGCCTGACTCCTGTTAATAGCTTGGGAGGCACCTGCCCGGGCCTCGCTTCCCTGAGGGTCCACTAGGCTTTCTTTATTCAGGACTTTTCATCTCCACTTACCTGCCCTGTCTTTCCTCCTTAAGACTCTGCGTTTATTTCTTTACAAATTTTCTTCCTGCTTCCCTCGCCTACCTAGAAGTCACAAGTGCACAACCTTATTTATTATTAGAATAAATATCCCAAACTGAGGCACACGTAAGCTTTCTAAAATATCAAGGTAATATACCCATCACCCGAAAGACATTTTTGGACATTTCCATCCTTCTGAGGGCTGACGTAAAAGCAAAGCCTACCCAGGGATGAGGCTGAGGTAGAAAAACGCCACTGTCCCCTAACTGATGTCTCCCAGTACTTGATGGCTCACCAGTTACACTGCAATCTTGTGCATGTTCCAATAATCCCCCTGGCCCCCAAATTGCTGCTCTGAAAGCTCCATCGTCGTTTTAAGTAGGAGATTAAGAGATTTCATGTTGTTAAAACACTTTTATACATGGAATCTTGAATGACAGCATTTAAATAAGCAGAAAACTGCCTTGATTTCTATTGCCACAGCCAGGAGCTCGGGGATGGCTGGGGAGACGGGCGGCGGAGGTCTGCTCAGAGCTGACTGACAACTGTGGCCGTGTGGAAGGACAGCCAGGCACCGCAGGCGGACGGCGGGCTGCCCAACCTCATTGATTTCCTTAACGGGTCACACCCACCCCAGCTCCCTGCTCTTCCTGTGAACATCCAGGCCCAGGGCAAATGGGAGATCTGCATCATGTTTCAGTAAGTGCCACCCGAATCCATAAGAGCATATGATTCTGTCTAAAACTCAATAATTCACTGAACTGACATCCTTTTAGCATCTCTGCAGTCAATGCCTCTCATAGAACAGCGCTACAATTGAACTAGAAAATTAGAGCTTTCAGCTGGACTCCCTGGAGGTGCATATGTAAAACAGAATAATAAATGATTGTCATTTCAGTTCAGAGCATAAAATTAATCATGGCCGGAGAGGGAGTCCTGAGTCCTGCAGGAAGGGCTACCAAGGGTCACTGGTCACAATCACTCGCCAGCAATGAGGTCAACAACAGAAGAAACATGTCTCCTTTGTTAACTGGAGTATGTGTGTGGCATATCTTTTGTTGTATATAACCTTTGTAGAACCCACCAACAGGAAAATTATTTCCCAGTGCAAGTTTTTGTTTTGTTTTCTACTGAAAAATTCAAAAGCCCAGCCTCAGACAGTAGAAACACAATCAGGCCACGAGCATGATGAACACACTTGTCCCTCTTTCCACACAGGGAGGGGGGCAAGAGAGGAGTCCGAGCACCCTGTAAGAGGCATGGTGATCAAGGCAGAGACTGTGAGAGTTTCCAGGAGCTTCTCCTGACCAGAGCAATTAGATCACTGGAGAACCATCAGTCTCTTTTCGAGCAGAGAAAACCTAACGCCACTAGCAACAGGACTGGTGGTGTGTTTTGAGAGCTAGTTGGAATGCACATCTATGAGCATGTCAGCTTAAGGGCTTGGGGCTTCTGGTGCTAAAGTAGTCAGAGCTACCCAAAATGTGGCCTTTGGCCTCAGCATTAGCTGGAAAAAATGCAAGATCTTGGGCTCCAGCTTAGACCTACTCAGTCAGAATCTTTATTTTAACGAGATCACTGGGCAATTCCTATGTACAGTGAATCATGGTTTAGCATTGGTTTAGAGCATTGTGTTCTGGTCTTAGAGAGACATTTTACAGCTCCCTGGTATTTACCTACATGGGCCCTTATCACGGCAGGAGAGATTTTATTTTATTTTATTTTATTTTATTTTATTTTATTTTATTTTATTGCCAATTGATCTACAGGCATGGCAAAGACAGACTTCTGTTCTCCCAAGCTTTCTGTTTGACATAAATGACTTGAACACAGGATCCATATAAACACAGGACTGTGGCCTATAGGTCAGTGTCATGGAGAAGAGGTGATGCCCTACTGCCCAGTCTACTAGGGATGGCTTCTGAGAACAGGAGCTTGACCTATAACTGAGTAAGAGAGAAGAGGTCAGGCAGAGAGCGGTCTATAGCAGGAAGGTCCTAAAGGGGATATTGGGAGTGCCCTGTGGAAAGACACTGTGTCTCAGGAGGACCCTGTAATGGATGGCAGGTGAACGTTCCTCCAGGGAAACGTTGGCAAGGAGGGGAGATACAAAGCTCTCACCTTGGGCCTCTGCATTTTCCCTGATCTCAAACCTGTGTTCTATCCCCAGCCCGGTGCCTGCCCCTGCCCAGGCCATGCCCCCCAGGCCAGGCCCCTCAACCCTCTCACACACCAAAGCTCACACCACCACAGCCAAGCCTTGTCCTCTATTTACTCATCTACCACGCAACCTGGGCTCCAAAACTTCTACACCTCTTGGAGCCCATTGCAGTCCCCATCCCCCTCCTGAGGGACAGCAAAGCTGAGTTGGGGAAAAGTTATGGGCAGGCCTGTCTAATGCCAAAGGATGTCTCCCAGAGGCTTTCCAAGTCTCCTCTCTCTCCCTCACCCACTGCTACCACCTGCCCATCCTTAAGCTTAGCAATGCTACCAAGGTTGAACTGAAGGGAAGGCTGGGTGTGGCAAAGAAGGTAGGGGAGCTAGAGTTGACTCTGCCTGCTCAGACCTTGGGGGAATAGGGTCCCTGAGAAGAGGACAGTGCCTTGCCCAGGAGCAGACTTTCTCCAGAATCCACCCACAAAGGAAATGGGCCTCTGGACTCATCAGCTCTTTGAAATATTTTATTTTCTGGGCTGGCAAGTAGATGGGCTGGACAGTTATCATTACAGACTTGTGGATAATCAAATGAAATGAACATGCTACTTATTTTCTAAAGCCTTGATGTTTTGGACAGCCTGTGGTTGCAGAAAACAAAAAGTATTTGGCGCCAGATAGACCTAAGTTTGAGTCCCAGCTTCACCCTCTTGTTTTGTGACCTCAAATAAATTACAACCTCACTTTGCCCTAATTTCTCTTCTTTAAAATGGAGAATAAAAATAGTGATCTTATATTACTTTGATGAACAAAATAATAGTATAAATCCTTTGGCATATCAGAAATTATGTGGATTTTTTTATTCCATTTATTATATCAAAAAGATAATATGTTCAAACATATTTCCCAATTCCTCAGAAGTAGATTCCTAATCTTAAATGGTTCTAAAATATCTAAAGGCTAAAATATGAACTTCAGGATTTATTGATTGGATAGCAAAAATAAAGCCTACAATGACTTCAGATTTTGGAGATACTAAATAAGAAAATATTGTATCAATATAAAACTGATAAAAATAGGGAAGCCAGGAGAATAAGTTGGTTGAGGGGAAAGAAGAGATGGGAGCAAAAATTTTTGTGACATTGTGTTTGTAAAATGCCTCTAGCACAATTAGAACCAAAGGAAATCCAATATTAACATCGCGAAACAGCAACAGCATCATTAATCTCCCTCTCTTTGCATGCCTATTATCAAACCTAGTCATCTGGCCGACAGTCAGTAACACATAAAAGTATTTGCTGATTTCAACTCCTTGGTACTAAGTATAGTTCTTGTATAATGCAAACATAATTTTTGAAATGCAAACATATGTTCATTTACCAGTAATCCTGAATTCATTAAAATAGAATCTACCTGCTTATATTGGCATCTTTGGGAATCAAATTTTGCACTTTTAAAACTTAGATAAATAATCTCCCAGCTACAGTATTTATCAGTATTCAGACTTGAGCCACAATCAATTCATAGGCTAAAATATTTACAACTAAATATATATTTTGCCATAATTGATTACAAATCAGATCCAAAAATCAAGCATAGTATTTGTGCATTCACAAAATGAATAAAATGTGACAGTTGAAAAGTATATTTTTTAAAAAAAATGTATATTTCTTGAAAACAATCTAAAGTTCAAACCTCATTCTTTACTGAGTTTAGTTCCATATCAAGAAATATCACACCAAGAGAGTCTAATTTTGGAAAGTTTTCACCTAAGGGGAAAACAGTGTTGGTCTGAAAGGAAGTGCAGATGCATTTTCCATTATAACGTTCATTGTTGCCAACATGACAGTAACATGGAATGTCAGAAGAGGAATAACACAGAAAGAGAACATGAGAACAAATGCATCTAAGGTTTTCTTCAAACCAACACGATGTCACCAGAGGCTCTTCTCTCTAGAGACACAAAGAGACAGACTGATTGTCTCAACCTGGGTACTGAAAAAGAAGCACTAATGATAGAGCTCGTTTCCTTAAACTCCCGCGTTCACACCTGCCTGTCTCTAAGGGGTGAGTGTCTCCTAAGGGAGGGACCCCTTCTCTTCTTAATAAACCCATGCTTTCTTCATAAAAATCAACACTTTCCAAAGGGGCTCTGTTTTACACTGTGTGATGCCTTGGGCTGGAATGACTCTCTGGTGGATAGGAGAAAACATATTGAAGAATACCTCTGGGAGATTTTTGGAAACCCATTTAGAATACACCAACCAAAAATATTCATTAAACACCTAGTGTCTGCAATGGAGCTCTGAGCTGCAGGGAAATAAAGAATCCAAAAGTACTCATTGCCCAGAGGAAACTTGCAAGCCAGTAACTGGTAGATTCTTTCTCTTCAAAATTGTATAATCAAAGAGAATTTCTAGGTATCTCGTCAAGTGAGTTGACTAATTGTATCTTTGTCCAAGTATAACAAGCCATTCCATAAGCTACTTCTGCAAGGAAAAAAAAAAAACCCAACAAACAAACAACAACAACAAAATGCTAATAGTCACCACTTATTAAGCATCTGTCATCATAGTTCCTGGGAGAGAGTATCATGACACCTAACTTAAACTCTGGTACTTCTATCAGAGGTTTGTGGCAGGTTTTACAGGGATAAGGTATATTTTGGTTGGTTTTCAGGTAAGTTAAGTAAGAAAACCTGAAAGAAGCTCCTTACCTTCACCAAGGACAAGACAAAAAGTCCAGACTGGACTTTAAAATGCTTCAGCCAGCCCCAAGCAAAGCAGAGGCTGTGTCTTTACAGATACTCCACCAAGAAGGCTTAGACACCCACATTGAGCTCCATGTCCTATGCCTGATCTGAAGGTTTCTGACCTTACATCCATCTCATGCAATTGTATTCTAAAAAGCACAAGCTATTGTTGGACCAGGACAGTCTTCAAAGATTATTTGGGAAGGCATCTTTCCATGGGCAGAGAGCAGCTATTAATGGAAGACTCTAATGCACAGGAAACTCCGATTTTACTAAGCATCCCTGCTGCCTGGTACACCCTCATTTGCAAGTCTGAGGGATGAGCTATCTTTGAGTAATAAGCACTGCTTCTTTTAATTTTTGTTTTCAGCATATAGATTGGCCAAAGGACATTGCACTGGGTGCTGAAAGGAGACTCTGGGTGCACACCCTGAAAAATGCTGTGTCCCGGAAGCCATATTGTACTTCTCTGCCTTGGACCCAACAATCTTCTCCTCCAGTTCTCAATATCACCCGTTCTTAGTCTACCACTATGACGCATTTGGCTCCAAAGCCTTGGGAATCAAGTGTGCCTCTGTATTGAACTGCTCTACCATTATCTCTGGTAGAATTTAGTAGACCTGCAACACATTCAAGATGTCACATTTTATGCCATTTAGAAAGATTCATATTTTGTTTTTAAGTTTAAAAAAGACTTTTAAAAGCAACTAATTTAACCTCTAATTTTATTGATAGGAAACTGAGGTCTAAAGACAGGCAATGGGTTGCCATAATTGTTAGATCACCAGAAATCCTGAATCCTAGTCAGGGGTCCTTTCCACTGTCTGGCTAGTAAGAAACCAAATGATTCATCAAGATCTGGCATAAACAATAATATGGACAGGGTAGTAGTAGGGAAATAGTAGCTGGAAGCTGCTGTGTTTCTACCATAAGGGCATTAATTTGAAAATTAGAGGCTTACAGAGAGCCCCTGCAACTGCCTGCTATTGTCTCTGTAGAGTATTGGCCTCTCCTTCTCTCCTGCCTTCCAAATGTCATGTGAATGTCATTCGTTGGCAGACTCTCCCCCCAAAACCCAGGAGCAAGCGGAGCCTGTGCAATGTGGCTCGCAGCTTCTCTGGAAGAGGAAAGAGGTGATGTTGAGTTGACAGCAGACTCAGCATCTGTGGATTCATCAGTGTTAAAAACTGTGTGATGGGGCAAGGCTGTGACTACATAAGCAAAAGGACTTGTTGAGCTGTTAATCAATTAACCAGATAAATGATCTATCAGAATGAGTCTTTTCCAAATCATTCCTCTCTCTCTCTCTCTCACCAAAATTACTTGGAAAATTCCTTCCCTCCAGTAGAGATCATGTTCAATAAAAAGAAAAGTACTCTTTCAGAAATTAGCAGCTACATAGGTGTCTTTGCTCATACAGTCACCCTCCAACAAGAAAACAATGGCTGGGATTGGGGCCTGGAGGGTGAGTGAGAAGCACACTGGGAGATTTGAGAGACCCCTCTCTCTGCAGAGCTAGGAGCAAACTAAGGGGAGGGGGCAGGGCTTGGATACAAACTGATCTTAAACTTAACCTAGGCTAAGTGGCCAATATCTTCTAATTAGTTCAGAAGTGCCTCATGTTTTACATTGTTCCTGGTAAAACACAAAGCCAAATCAACGGACAGATTGTTTGTCTTACAAATTTGCCAAATGGCAGGTTTTATTAGTGGATTATAATAATAAGTCTTTTGTTCAGCCCACATTTATTGACCACCTGCTGTAGTAGGTATAGTAGGTCCAGGCTCTGTGCTAAGATTAGAAAATGCATATATGAATGAGATAAAATGTCTGTCTCAAGAAGCAGGTAATCTAGCTTCCTCATTTAATGGAGATGAACCAATAAATAAGCTATAATATGCACTGAGTGCTATGAAGGAAAAGCAAAGGACAATTGGGAAAAGGGAGACGTGAGTGTCAGGCTTTTCATCTATAAGGAACAAGCTTTGCAAAAGAGATGTTTGAACTGAGTTTTGTAAAATGAATAGGCAATCAATAGGCAGGAGAGTGTGCATCTTATGTGTGGGGGGCTGGAGGGCTCTACACAATGGGAACAGTGCATGCAAGAGCAGACAGACATCATGTGCTGGCTAAATTTTATGTGTCCACTTGGCTAGGCTATGGTGCCCATTTGTTTGGTCAAATACTAGTTTAGATGTTGCTGTGAAGATATTTTGTAGACATGATTAACATCTATAATCAGTTGGCTTTAAGTAAAAGGAGATTACCTTCCATACCATGGGTAGGCCTCATCCAATTAGTTCAAGGCCTTAAGAGCAAAAATTGATGTTTACTAGAGAAAAAGGAATTTGGCTTCAATACTGTGAAGTAGACATCCTGCTTGGATTCCCAGCCCAATGGCCTGCAGTACAGATTTTAGACTTATCTCCCCCCACAACTATGTAAGCTAACTCCTTAAAATAAATCTATTAATATACAATTGACCCTAAAAAATGCAGGAGTTAGGGATACTGACCCCTTCCTGCAGTTGAAAATCTATATATAATTTTGGACTCCCCAAAATGTAAGTACTAATGTTACAGCCTTACCAGGTTCATTGCCCACTGCTCAAGAGGAAACCACTGAGATGGCAGACGTTACAGCAGAGAAAGAGTTTAATATCACAGGCCCCACATGAGGAGACAGGAGGAAGTTCTCAAATACATCTCCCCAGGAATTTGGGAGAAAGGGTTTTTAAAGATAGTTTGGCAGGCAAAGAGATAGGCGATTTGGTCTGATAATTTGCTGGGTTTGGGACAAAAGCATGGGGGTGTAGAAATTGTGTTCTTTCCTGAATCAGTTCTTGGGTGGGGGTTTCAAGACCAGTTGACTCAGTTCCTTGGTATGGGCCACTGGTCTGGGTGGGTCAGCCAATTCCACCAGAATGCAGGGCCTGGAAGATATATCAAAAACTAGCCTTAGGTTTCACAAGGGTGATGTTATCTATGGGAGCAGTGAAGAAATCTAAGTATCTTTATGACCATCAGCTATATGACTCCTGAGTAGTGGGTAGTTATAGGAAAGCAAGCTAGGGAGCTATGGCTGTCTATATACATATATATATATATATATATATATATATATATATATATATATATAGCCCACCTTGTAGCCCTTTATTAACTTTATAAAGGGCAGTTTCACTAATAGCCTACTGTTGACCAGAAGCCTTACCCATAACACAAACTGTCAATTCACAAATATTTTGTATGTTATGTGTATTACATGTTGTATTCTGACAATAAAGTAAGCTAGACAAAAGGAAATGTTATCAAGAAAATCATAAAGAAGAGAAAATGTATGTATTATTCATCAAGTGGAATTGAACCCTCATGAAAATCTTCCTCATTGTCTTCATCTTGAGAAGGCTGAGGAGAAGGAGGAAGAGATGGAGTTGGTTTGCTGTCTCAGGGGTAGCAGAGGAGGAAGAAAGAAAATGCAAGTATAAGTGACCTGCACACTTGACACTTGTGTTGTTCAAGGGTCAAGTTTATTGCTTATTGGTTCTGTACACCTGGTGCATCATGTGCTTAGGCAAGAAGAAGAGATTCATTGTAGTGGAAGTGCAGAGAGTGGGAGGATATGGAGCCAGGAGGGAGAGTGACATCATTATCAATAACTTTCTGGGTCATGCTCAGTAATTAGGACCTTATCCTATAAGTGCATAGTGGCCATTGAAAGATTTTGGGCAAGCACTGCCACATCTATAAGAAAAACTCCCTGAGAACCTTCCAAATAGAGGATATATGAGATGGGGCAAAACTGTTGGCAGTGAAACATGGCTTCACGGACATTATCTCCTTGCGGTCTAAGCCCTGGGATGGAGTCTTCACTATCATTCCTTCTCCTTTGTGTTTGTTATACTAGGTCTCGTTAGCCTCTTCATCTTGTTTTTACAGTATGTGCTAGATGAGGTATATGAGCAAGCCCAGGCTGTGCTGGCGACCAGAATTTTAGGTCACCCACCCCACAAGGGACCCTAGCACAAGACCCACGAACACAGATTCTTTGCCTGTAGTCTGCCTTCCCAGGCCCATCAGCATTGCAATTGTCACCTTCCTGAGTGACATCCTTAGAAATTCATCACCATGTCACATTTGGCAGCTGAACCAGCAAGCATCTTTTATTTATGCATGAGCTGAGCACTGGGGAGCCGTGAGCCTCTGTCTCCAGATCTATAGGGCTGCTGGTCTTGATATAGCAGCATATTTATTCAAAACCATCCCGAGCTGCGTGAGACCTTTACACATTTGTAAGTAAATAGACTGGGATTATTCATGCCTCCTGTGCAGGCCCCATTCATTGCCTTCCCTAAAGGCTGTAGGCAGCTCTGCAAGCAAGAAGGTTCCAGCCAGTCGGAAGGGCAGCATTCATCACCAGGTGATTTGTTTACTGCCTTTCATCCAAAGGGCTCCCAGCTGCATTGTAGAAGAATCACTAAACTGCCAGAAAAATATGACCACCTTGCCACCCATGCTCTGGAGACAACCCCCTAGCAAGAAGCACCCAGGGCTGGGCAGAAAGGGAATATGATATCTGCCCTGAGAAGAGCCTCACAAAGAGCCACCCAGGTTTGGCTTCACTGTCAACCCTGCGTGCTCCTAACTCAGGGGTGCACAGAACCTAAAGCATTTCCTCTTGATTCCCGACAGCTCAACAGACCTCCCTGACACCTTTCTTTACTCTAGGATTCTTAAAAGGGGCGAGTAAATTGGATTTGGGTGCCTGAAATACTAAGAACCCAGTTTCAAATTCGATTCTACAGTCAGAGGATACTTTAAAACTCCTTTGTCGTGTATTTTTTCATCACTTTTTCTCTTTGGGGAGGGATTTTATAGTTCTCTAAGTATTAATTTAGCAAAACCTGAATCATGATTTTAAATAAGTCCAAGCTGCTGGGAATGACTGAGACGGAGTATTTAAAGAAGTCAGTCTGACCAACGGAGCATGGGAGAAATGTCACCAAGTGCCCAAGATGTCCCCAATGACTCAGATAGTTTCTGGTTTTGCCAACAGAAACATAGGGCCCAATTCTATTAGCTCCTCCAATCATTAGGAAGAGAGGTGGGGGCTCAGGACACAGAGTGGGTTTCAAGTCAGAGGAGCATTTGCAGAGGTCTAGTCTATGGTTTCAACTTCGAACGGATGCTGTTGTCCAGCTAACAGGCAAATCCTGACTCAGCTCCTTTGAAGGAGGACACAGTGGAGGCCAAGTGCTCAGAACACCCACATGACCCCGAGTGCACAGGTAAACAGCTGCTGGGCCCAATATTTTTCAGCATCTCAAAGAGAAGAGAAATGTGGGGCAGCGCAGAGATCTGCAAACTCTGCCTCTTGATCTCCAAAGCTGAGATTTACAGCCCATATTTCAGTCTCAGATTTCCTTGTGGGGGAATTGTTGGCTGTTGTGTGCTGCTGTTTTGTTTTAATGACCTTTTCTACACTGTTTCTTAGCATAAACCAGAAGAAGCACATGAGTGATGCGGGGGGTGGTTGACAAGGCTATGCTGGCCTGCGGCACTTTGTCTCGAAGACATCATTCCTTCCTCTATTCTAACCTTCCCTGCTCCTCTATTGATCTTTTCCCAGACACAGCCACTACTTTGACCATGCACCCAGAGAATACAGAAGCATAATTGATACATACACCTGCTCTGCCCGGGAAGAGGGAGGAATCCTGTCCCCCTCAGCCACTCGCCCTCCACGCAATAAGCTATTTCTTGGCACCTTTTTTATAAGTGCCTGTGGTCAGAAGTTGTCATATAAATCTATGCCATAGATGATATAACCTGCATATTCACAGAACCATCTTAACACCACACAAAAATCTGCCAAAAACATAATATATTTTGAAGATGAGTGACTAATAATGCAAATGTTAAGGCACTTCTTGTAAGCATAATTAATTGAAAGGCACTTTATAAAATATATGTGGGACATGGACATTTGAGGGGTTTTAATAATTGTAACAGAAAAAAAAATAAAACCAATTATTTCAAAGTTTCATATTGCCAAAGTAAGAGTTAATAATACTTAAAGTTGCTTATGACCCTACAAAGATGAGGCTGAATGAATTAATTCAGTGAGAAAAGAGTTTTGGAAAGAATAAGCCATCATTCCCTCTTAGAATTGTTACTGTACCTAAGAGTAAGTAGGAGATGGTGAGATTCATGGACAAAGGACTCTGAGTCAAGGTAGCTTCCTGCTTACCACACCCTGGACACACCTGACCTCCACCTTTGTCTCGGGTTTGTTCATCTGCCATTGAGGGAATTGTGCCAGGTGACTCTTTGAAGATCAAAGCAATAGACAAGGACAATTTCAAGACAGCGAACTCTACAGGACAGTGAGCTGCAGGAGACAGTTGCCTGAGAGCCACTTCTTGTTGTTGCTGAAAACTAGAAAGCTCTGATGTGACCTTCATTAGTAGTACCAGTCCCATTGGGAGCAGCTTCACACAGAGCAACAAGAAGGAGAAGCCTTAAATGGACTGAGATGGCCAGGATGCAAGAGGCTGTGGCTGATATAGCAGTTGGGTCATGTTGCCCACTTGGTAGTTACTGCTGCTATTATGTGCTGCTCTGGAGGATAGCAAAAATTAATATTAATATAACAGGGAGAATTTAGTGGTTGATTTAATATTTGCTGAGCATCTATGTTCTCATTTGACAAGAGAAGGATACTGAAATGAATAAGACACCACAGCTACCTTTGAGAAGCTTCCAATCTACCAAAGAAGACAGACATATGTGTGAGTAATTAGACAGTAAAGTATGATAGCATTGCCTGGATGGAATTAAAGGTAGTGGTACAAAATAAATATGGAAAAATAGTTTAAAGATAAATGATGTTGGTATGGGTTGATGAGTTAGACTTTTATTTCTGTGAAGTGAGGAACCACTGGATATTTTAAATATAGAATTAGAACTCTTTATTTATATATAATTTCCTTGACAGCATCTGCAAAGGTTTAATGTAAGGAATGGGGATTTGAGAGAGGCAGCCCTGGTCAGAGGCTATGGTTAATACAGTAGACCAGGAAAATACAGTGAACAGCACAGTGAGAATGAGAAAAGAGAAACAATGTGAGCTCGAGTACCTTTTTAAAAAATGTTTAATGTTTATGGGTATATATTTATACATATTTGTGATGTATATGTGGCATTTTGATATAATCATACAAAGTGCAATGATCAAATCAGGGTAATTGTCATATCCATTACCTCAAGTGTTTATCATTTCTTTGTGTTGGGAACATTCTAAATCCACTCCTCTAGTTATTTTGAAATATACAATAAATTATTGTTAACTATAGTCACCTTGCTGTGCTACCAAACACTAGATCTTATCCCTACTATCTAACTGTACTTTGTACCCATTAACCATCTCCTCTTTATCCCTTCTCCTTAAGAAAAATAATAATTCTTCAAAAATTTGGTGAGTAACTGTAGGTGATCTGTGAAAGAAAAACTTTGATGATTTCAGCCCAGGGGAGTAGTGGCAAGGGAGACAGAGTTAGAGAGAGAGAGACAGACAGAGAAAGAGAAAGAGAGAGAGAGAGAGAGAGAGAGAGAGAGAGAGAGAGAGAGAGAGAGAGAAAGAGAGAAAGAGAGACAGGAGCAGATCCAATAAAGACGGTGCCTTGGGATAGTCAAGAAAATGTATCCAGTAAACAGTTAGATCAAGGGGATGAAACACAGAAAGATAGTGAGCTTTGAAGGTCAGGATTTGGGAGACCTCAACCTATAAGCATTGTTTGAAATTTTGGGAGATCAAGCAAGACTGAGCTCACATCCATGCCAAGGGCCAGACCTAATAGCCAATGCTGGGAAAGCAGACCCAAGGGCTCAAGTCTCTATTCTTCCCTTGCCCCGTGCTATGAAGACTAAAAGAACATAGACCCCTTGGGGTAGGCAGAATAATGCTCTCTACAAAAATGCCCACGTTCTCATCTCCAGAACCTGTGACTATGTTAGGTTATACGGCAAAGGGGAATCAGGGTTGCAGAAGGAAGTAAGGTTGCTAATCACTGACCTTAAAATAATATTATCCTGGATTATTTGGGTGGACTTAAAGTAATCACAGAGGTGTTTATAAGTGGAAGAGAGAGACAGAAGAGAAGGTCTGAGCCAGAGAGATGGCAGTGTGAGAAGGACTCAGCTGGACTCCAGGGAAGGAAGGTCTTCTGCAAGATGGAGGAGGGGCCACGAGCCATGGAATGCAAGTGGCTTCTAGAAGCTGGAGAAGACAAGGAAATGGAATCTCCCTTGGAACCTCCAGAAGCAACTCAGCCCTGCCAACATCTTGATTTTAGCCCAGTGATATCCGTTTAGGACTTCTGACTTCCAGGACTCAGGATCTTTCTCTCATAGGCCTTAGCTCCTTCCCACATTTCTTTATTTTTCCACCCTAAGTGCTCCTCTTTTCCTGGCCAAGTCCCAGAAAGAAGCAGCTAAGACACCACTATTTGGGGGCTCTTGTAAGAGCAGTAGACCCTTCCCCAGGAGGAACTCTCTCACACTTCTTGGAAGCCAGCTATGGCAAAGCATCCCGCTGAGAGAATCTGCACCCTGGCCCTGTACTCAGATGTGGTGCTGTGAAGATCAATGCCTGTCAGAGAGTGAAAGAAGAATTGACCAAAAGGCTGCAATGGAGTTTTAAAGAACTCAGACAGTCCCACTGGGAGCTCAGGAGCTGGGATGGCCCTGCAGCATTGGTCTAAATTGGGACGAGGGTACCAGACCTTTTAACCTCTCTATCAGCCAGCCATTGGCTGAGAGCTACTCCATGGAAAGGGATACGACTTTAGGGAGGGAAACTTTCCTCTGCTGAAGGTAATTTTGGAGTTGGGTGTATGACTCAGCTGTAAGCTATGGGCCATCAACATTGCAGCTGGGAAGTTGAGGGCTTCAGCCCTGCACAGGTCATCTGGGTGGTGCACTATAGTATCCACTACAAAGACCAACATTTTCCCCACATCAGGGTACCCTCATTCCCCTTCTTCCTCCACACCCATCTTCAAGGTCCAACCTAGACATTACCACCCCACCACAGCCCCTCCCAAGCCCATGGGACCTCTCTCTTTTTCAGACTCTCAAAGGGCATCACTCCCCTCCTTTGGGACTTTATGTGAGTTGCTGCCTCTGTAATTTGCTGGTCAGCATCCTGTCCCCAGTTCAGAAAGCCCTAAAGGACCTCCTTTGCTTCTTCAACCCCCCCCCCCAATCTTCACCTACTCAACCCTGAGCACACCCACCCTCCCACCCAGGCAAACACACACACACACACTCAAGGCAAAATGTCAGCCAAACCACACAGCACAGGGCTAACCACACTAATAATGTAGGTTTGTTAGCTATTTGGTTGGTGCATAGAAAAGAGAAACAGTGGTAGGTGTGACCCCAGAACTAGTGGAATGCTCTGAGGTGGCAGGTGCACATGTTTCTGGGGTGCCTGATAAAATTCTGCTTCCAATACCACAACTCCAGGAAAGCTGCTGCTGCCTCTGAACCAGCACAGAAATCTGTGCCAGGTTTTGCTGCAGAATGACCCCAGCACTGCTGGATGAGCAGCAAACCCTAAAGCTCCTCCAGCTCCAGAACTAGAGCAGTTATCATATGGGACTCCCTGGCGGTGCCCTTCTCTGCTCCGCAGCCACAGTCCTTCCAGCTAAACTGCCTCTTAATTGTATGTGACATAAACTCCAGGTTCTTGGTTCCCTATTTAATAGTCAGACAAATAATGGTCGTAATTACTCTTGAAAGACCTACAAGATTTTGGAAGGAAATGCTGATGAAACAAGAAAAAAGTAAAGCTGCCCTAGCTTGCCCTATCAGAATGAAGAACCCCACTGGGCTATAGCAGGTGATCCCTGATTTTTGCTTTATCTTCCTTACCTTTTCATTCCGTTGGTTCTAGCTGCGGGGGTGACAGAGCAGAGAATACCACTTAGTGAGCTGTTATTGGTCTGAAACTATCTTATTGCTCTGTGGAAAGAAATTGTAGGAAGCATTTTTAGATATTGATATCTGTTTGTCAGACAAAATACAGTCATTCATAGAGGGTTTCGACAGGTCAATTTTGCAGAGAGAATCAACCTGGAATCTGTGGTCTCATGTTTTCAAATGTCTGGCTTCACCCATGATTCAAAAAATGGGCCCAGGAATCTTTGCCAACCCTCCCTTATCCTCCCCACCCCCATTCCAATCCTGCCCCAAATTTGGAGAAAATATTTCCATGTGCTTTAGGTTAGTATAATCACTCATTCTCCAATTTATTTCATTTGTAAATGGGAACTTAGCTGATTTTATTATTCTGCATTATTAAGCATCCTCTGCTTCCAGATGGCCCGCAGAGTCTGTCCTAGCTGAGGATGTATGTCCCTGGGCTTTTGCTGATCGACCACCAGAGACATGTGGTCTGCAGGCTTCACTTTCAGTAACCGGTCTGTGTTTTTCCAAACGGATTTACATTTTTATGTCCGAATGATGACTTCTCTAGAGACACATACCATGAACGTCTGGCTCGCCATTATTACATGTACCAGTCATAAAGCTGTGGAACAAGACTCATAAAAACATGCAAATAGTCCTTTTCCATGGAGGAAAGAAACATGATCGGTCCTAAAATCAAGAAATTTTGCAAAGCTGATTGCTCTCCTGGGAAATGACAGGAGGGAGAAGGAAACTTCCTCTGAGATGTCCACTCTCAAATAAATACATAAATAAATAAATAAGCAAGCAAGCTCGGCAACTCTAGAATTTTATGTAGGGTAGCCATGTCCGGTGGTTGGGAGAAGAGGGCTGCTGCATCGTCCTGTTCCATTCCTGCCTCCTGGACCCCTCTGGAAGCCCTGTCATTCAAACTCTCCACCCTGGGAACTCAAGTATGAGGCCCATCTCTCCACTGACCACTTACAACTCTTTTTTTACTCCTCCAGTCCACACTAGCCACTCCCTACTGGAACCCTCTGACTCATCACACTCACCTCATGATTGCATTTTATTTTATTTTCCTTCTATAGGGGGTTCATGACATTACGTCCTCAGAAAGATTCCAAGCTCCTCTAGAACTTACACTTCTCCCCTATTCACCATCTGATCCAATGCCCTGCACATTCTACATCTCATCCAATAGTTGCTATAATCAATAGGCGCTCAATAAAAGCTACTCACTTTGGGTGTTCAAAGTCTGCTCACAGATGGATTCTCTGCATCCATGCATGCTCTCTTTCAACCCATTTCCCATCCTGCAGTGAATCTTTTCATGCAAATCTGATCACAGCACTCCCCATCTTAAATCCTTCCCACGTTGCTAATCCACCTGACAAACTCTGCCAAGTCCAGATTCTACCCTCCTCCCTCTCCTCCCTCACATCTCTCTGTCTCAACTCCCTCTGCTCCACACACGGAGCTGCTTTCATTTCTCCCATGCCTGGCTTCCTCCTGCTTTAGATATTTCAATCAGGCAGTTCCCGCTCTCTAAATTCTCTTCCCTTTTCTTTGACAAGTTAACGTACATTCCAGGGTCTAATCATTGCCTTCTCACTTATTTGATGTTCCTTCGTCATGGAATTCTCCCTGATTCTCTAAATCACTTTCAACTCCTCTGTCCCACATTCACGTAGCACCTGATGCTTCCCCTTTGTAGTGTTTTCCAGCTATCATTTATATAATTAATTAATTTCTCTCAACCTCAGGAAACCTGGAACAAAAACTCTCCTCTTCTTCCTTCCTAACAGGGACTTCATTTATCACTGCTGCCTAGAGTTTAGCACACATTCTGGAATACAATGGGTACTCTACAAACATTTTTCCATCAATAAAGGAATAAATACAAAAGATGAACATTCCTAGTTGTCCCTTCATTCTTGGTTTCTCTGGTCCAGACATCCTGAGTCTGTGGTAAAATACTGACCATAGGTACTTCAAAAAATGTCACATCTACATCACCAGACCCCACCATGGCCCCAGAGGTGTCCAGACCACTCTCTGTTCCTACTAATTGTCACCTCCCTCAGCTACAAAACTGAGTGATGCTCATGAAGCCCAAAGTCCCCAAGACAGTGGAGAAGTGCATGAGATGCTGACACACTTGACCTTGCTGGGAGACCTCTCCTTCCTGCATTGTCCTCTCTGCTTGACTTCCATGCTGCCATGGCCTGGACTCCCTCCCCTCCTCTGAAGTCTCCTTCCCAGCTTCCTTCAAGGGCTCATTTAGGTAGGTCTGTCCTATAAGTGTTCATGGTCTATTTTTAGACCTGTTTTTTGACTTCTCTCTTTTCCCTGTGATCCTTAGACTTGTATATCCAGCTACCCCCTGAATGCTGGCTCTCCCACAGACGCTTCAGTTCATGTAAAAAAATGAACTTTTCATCTTCATTCTCTACTCCTAAGCAAAACAGATAAAGCAAAAACTCTCCTCTCCAAACTGGGTTCCCCACCTCAGAGAATGACACCACCTTGGGTTCTTTTTGATTCAAGCCAGTCAACCGTGCATCATCCTTGACCATGTCTCAATTCCCACAACCAATTGATCACCAAATCCTACTGCTGAAACCTCCCAAATGTCCCGAAAATCTGCCCATTCCCTGCCATCCCCACTGCCTCTGTTCAGTTCAGCCTCAACATCTTTCACCTGGACAACTATAACAGCTTCCTGTCTAGTCACCCTGCCCCTTGTAATTGCTCTAACTACAAACCAATTTCCACATCACAGCCAGAGTGAGATTTCTAAAATAAAAATCTGATCAGACCACTTCCCTGACTAACCTGTCATTGACTCTTCATTGCTCTCAATATTAAATCCAACAGCTCAGCATGGCATTCTCTTGCCACTTCCTCCCATCAGACTATCTGGGCTAATCATCCAAACCACTTACGTCCTCACCATGATGTCTTTTCTTTCTGGGTTTTTGCATACATTCGTACCTCTACCTTTCCATTCCTACTTAGTCTTCAGATCTTAACACAGATATTGCCTTTTCTGTAAAGATTTCCTGATTCTACCTGGTTTAGGGTAGTTATTCCTTACCTGTGTTCCCAGAGCAATCAGCCACCTGCATTTATCCTTGCACCAATTCTGGCAGTACTTACCTCTTTAATCTCTGAATGTCATCTCCTGCTTCCACCCTCCCTCTTTGCTGCTTGCTCATTTTTAAGAGCCATGTTTGCTCTTTCACCAAGAGCATAATCCCTTTGCCCCAAAATCTACAACTGTAAGCTCATCAAGATAAAAAGTTCAAACAAAACCAACCATAGATAAATGTGCTAACTCAAAAAGCATCTGCACTTTAAAGTGTATTTTGGTTTAGAAGATACAAGTACAGACCTTATTTCACATGGACAGAGAGGCAGATGATAACTTGTAGGTGAGACTTTGAAATGGAAACAGATGTTAAGCTCAGTGCCCAAGGCTTGTTTTGTGATCCTAGATGCTATTAGATTGTAGAAAGAGACCATTTCCTATCAGTGAAACCCTACTGAAGTAGTTGTTGAAAGAATGGTTTGCAATTGTAAAGCTACACGTAATTGGTAAAAAAAAAAAAAAAAAAAGAAAAAAGAAAAAAGAAAAGAAAAGAAAAACAGCCATACACACACAAAACAAAAAACAAAACAAAACAAAAAAAAACCCTGTAAATTCATTGTGAAGACTCTGAGTTTGCAATATCTTTTTCTTCAATACCCCTTTAGTCATTAAGTTTAAATTCTGAAACAACTTTTAGGTGAAGGATGAACAGACATAACATTGCTCTCTAAGCCATGTCTTACAAGGCCTACTGTCTGTCTGGGTGAATACAGAGCTGAATTAGGAAGAGCTCTAGTAACAGATGAACACTGGACTGGGAGGTAAAGATCCCCCCTTTAGGACCTTCCCTAGTCTCTCATTCTTTCTGAAACTCGATTTCTGTTCCTATAAACTTGGGATATTCATGCTTACCTTGTAAGGCTGATGTGAAAGGTGAAGGAGATGATATTTTTGAAGTCTCAGACTATCACAGTCCATTTGGGCTGCCATAGCACAACACCATAGACTGGGTGGCATATAAACAACATATATTTATTGCCCAAAGTTCTGAAGTCTAGGAACTTCAAAATCAGACACTTATGGTGAGGGTCCATATCCTGGTTCATAGTTGGGTGGTCTTCTCACTGTGTCTCCACATAGCAAAAGCAAAGAGGGAACTCTATGGGGTCTATTTTATAAAAGCACTGATCTCATTCATGAGGGCTCTGCCTTTACGATGTGATCATTTCTAAAAGGCCACCTCTCCTAATATCATCACACTGGGGATTAGGTTTTGACATATGAATTTGGGAGAGACACAAACATTCAGACCATAGCACAAGTACTCATAAATGTTAGTTTTATTTATTTCATTAAACAAGGCTCTTCTCCTTAGCGAGCTGAGCAGTTAGCAGATGAGATAAACATGTACATACACAAACCAAAACATAATGCAGGGGAGGACTTGAGCTTTCAGGAAGGAGGAGTGGACACTTTAGCAGAGGAGGCTGTTCTGAGACGAGGAAAGCAGTGAAGCAGTGAGCAGCAGGTGCTGCAGTGGACACCTGCCCTCTCCCAGGTTCTCCTTCCCTCCTGCCCATCTCAGACTTTGCTTGCAGCCCCCATCTGGGCCAATGAGCTGCTCTGTGGTGCTGCCTCTTACTTTTTAGGCCTAAAGTATAGCATGTTCCACGTGAAACCAATGAAAGCCTTTCTATTGCCTCTAGTTTTATTATACTAGCAAGTCTCCCGTTGAAATGCAATGTTATCAATAGCAATAAGGCCAGACTAAGATGTCAAATTATTAAATATAATTCAGTCCCCTGACTCTTCAGGAAATTTCTTTTGAAACATTTATTTCCTTAGAAAACTTTTTCTTCCTACTGCCTTTCCTACAGCTCCATAACCTCACTGCCTCCTCTCATGCAGATACCTGGCCTTCTGAAGAACGCGAAGCTCCACCTGCACTCCAGGCAACATCAGCCTTCCATACAATTCAGGGACTAGGGCAAAGGAAGACCTTGTGAAAAAGCCTCAGCCACACCCCAGCTTGACCAGTCTCCTACACCTATGCCTTCTCTGATCCTTAAAACAGAAATACATTCCTGTACTACATACACTACCCCTTCCTGGCCTTCTCCTTCCCAAGTCTACACTCCACCTTTGCTTAATGGATTTCTACTCATCTTTGGAGAGAATTTGTTACCTCTTCTTAGATTTTTCCCAATCCCATGCTCATAGATTGGTAGAATCAACATTGTTAAAATGTCCATACTGCCCAAAGTGATTTACAGATTCAATGCAATCCTCATCAAAATACCAAAATCATATTTCACAGATCTAGAAAAAATAATTCCATGCTTCATATGAAACCAAAAAAGATCCCAAATAGACAAAGCAGTATTAAGTAAAAATAACAAATCTGGAGGCATCACACTACTTGACTGCAAATTACACTACAAGGCTATAGTAGCCAAAAGAGCATGGTACTAGAATAAAAGTAGAGACACAGACCAATGGAACAGAATACATAACTCAGATATAAAACCATCTACCTACAACCAATTGATCTTCAGTAAAGCAGACAACAGCATACACTGAGGAAAGGACAACTTATTCAATAAACGGTGCTGGGAAAACTGGATAGCCACATGCAGAAGAATGAAACAGGATCCCTATCTCTCACCACATACAAAAATTGGTTCAACAAGGAAAAAAGACTTAAATGTAAGTCATGAAACAATAAGAATTCTAGAAGAAAACATAGGAAAAACACTTTTAGACATCAGCCTAGGCAAAGAATTTATGACTAAGACCCCAAAGGCAAATATAGCAACAACAAAAATAAATACATGGGACTTAATTAATTTAAAAAGCTTCTGCACAGCAAAAGAAATAATCAACAGAGTTAATAGACAGTCCACAGAATGGGAGAAAATATTTGCAAACTATACATCCTATAAAGGGCTAATATCCAGAATCTACAAAGAACTCAAATCAGTGAGGAATAAAAAACAACCCCATTAAAAAGTGGGAAAAAGACATGAATGGAAGTTTTTCAAAAGAAGATAAACAAATAGGCAACAAATATATGAAAAAATGTTCAACATCATTAATCATCAGGGAAATGCAAATTAAAACCACAGTGAGATACCACCTTACCCTGTCAGAATGGCCATTAGTAAAAAGTCCAGAAACAATAGATGCTGGCATGGATGCAGAGAGAAAGCAACATTTATACACTGGTTGGTGGGACTACAAATTAATACAATCTCCATGGAATATAGTATGGAGATTCCTAAAAGAAATAAATATAGATTTACCATTCAATCCAGCAATCCCACTACTAGGTATCTACCCAAAGGAAAAGAAGTCATTTTATCAAAAATACACCTGTACTTGAAAGTTTATCACAACACAATTCACAGTTGCAAAGATGTGGAATCAACCTAAGTGCCCATCAGTTCACCAGTGGATTAAAAAAATGTGGTATATGTATACCATGGAGCACTACTCAGCTATAAAAAGGAATGAAATAATGTCTTTGGTAGCAACTTGGATGTAACTGGAGACCATTATCCTAAGTGAAGTATCTCATGAATGGGAAAACAAACACCACACGTACTCTGTAATAATTGGCAACTAAACGATGGGCACACATGGGCACAAAGAGACATAAAGGACATTGGAAACCAAGAAGGGAGGGATGAGAGGGCGTGAAGGGTAAAAGTACCCTCAGGGTACCTATCAGGTACAATGAACACTATTTGGGTAATGGGCACACTAAAAGCCCCAACTTAAGCATTATATAAGGTATCCACAGAACAAAAACTTTTGTACTCCCTTAATATTTTATAATAAAAAAATTATGTATTTTGGCCAGTCTTCACCAGCCTGTGGGTAAAAACTGGGTCCCATTCATAATAATGTATAATATTTTGTTTGCTTATTCCACCATCTACATGATGTAGAAACTCAGCATGTCAGACAGTCCCATCAAGACATCCTAGAAGTTTCCCATGCAGTGGTACACAGTGGCTCACATATGCGCTTGGACAAGTCTGCTCTCAGTAGGAATTCCATCTGCACTTCTGCCTTGGGCTTGTTTTCTACTAATCTATATTGCTCTTCCCCCCTAAAAACTATGCTCTCCCCAGGGCCATTTATTGTTCCTGTGAACCCCACAGCCTCCGTCCTGCTCTGCTGACACTATGCTCTCCACTAGGCACTTGTCTACTCCTCCACCGTCCTAGTATACCACCATGTACGTATTTGAGTGTCTCGAACGTACTTCCACAATAAGAGTTCTGCAGAATGCCAATATGCATTACACAGATTAAAAAGAAGTGCTAGATTCCATGATTCAATAAGTTGAGGAGTTCTAAATTGCTGCTTCTCAAAAGATGGTCTTTGGACCAGCAGTATCAGTATCACTTGGCAGCTTCTTAAAAATGCAGAAACTCAGGACCCACCCCAGACTTAAATTTGGACAAAATCCCCAAGTGAATGGTATACACATTAAAGTCAGAGAATCGTTGCTCTAAATTAAACAAAATTAAGCAGGTTTCTTTATGCAAATTCCTCAGAGCTTTTAATATGCAAGTATGCATCACAAACTCCAAGAGGCATATAAAGTATGCAAGAGTAGTGTTTTGCAACATACATTTTGAGGAACCTTGTATTGGTATTTCACCATGCCCAATTGTATTGTGGTCTGGAATGGCTTGGGAGACAAGATCTTCTTCCCTTTCAGTTTATTGATTATATTTTGTTAGTATTAATAATATGCTGGCAAAGGCTTAATAGCTGGCTCTCCAGGAGACCAGAGAACCCTGATTCATAGGGCTTGCCAATTTCTATAGTGTGACTACTCCCACCATAGCCGATTTCAAGCTACCGTGGTGGTGTCACTGGAAAGGGATGCATACAGTCAGCTCTTGAGAGCCAGTAAGGGACAGCTCCAGCATCCCCCAGTGCAAGTACTCCAGCTGTGCCACTTAAGCCCAGTGACTCATACATGTTTAGGTGGAGCACCTAGCCCAGTTGACACTTGCCCTCTCTACTCCCCCTTTAGTGGCAGTCACCAGTCTGTACTCAGATTTATGCCTCCATCACTAAGGTTTCCTTCATAGAACCAGCCTCATCACACCCTTCCCTCATCACCCTTTCCTCAGAATGAGCTCTCCCATGAGGTCCTTATTCTTCCAGCAGATAGATTTCTAGAGCACTAAACCCACCAACTTGCCAGATGCAGTCTGAAAGCTCAACTCAGGCTGAAAACCGTATAGAGTTGATGTTCCCACAGCACCTTGTCAGGGCTTCTGTGACAGCACACATTTGGCACTTTGTGCTGTCATTGGCTGTGGTTCCTTTTCCCCTGGCATACTATGAGCTCCTTCAGGGCAGGGACCTTGTCTAAGTCAGCTTTATAGCTTCAGTTCCCAATGCGGAACATGCTTAAGGAGTGGTAATAAATAGAAGAACGCCTGCTCATGTTATAGCCTGAACTTGCACCTCTCTCCTCTCACTCCCCTGCCCGTGTTTCTAGTCCAGCCACCATGACCAATTAAAGAAAATGGAAGGGATGCTTCCTCACTCCTGGCTTCTAGAAGTGTGGCCCGGAACTTTTTCCCAAGTTGTACTGGGGTCAGACACAGCCTAGGGACAGATTTGGTGAAATTGGTAAAGTTTATTTCCCCTTTGTCCCTACCAGCGTGGAGAAGACTTCTGATTCTGGCTTCCTCAGTTCCTTATTTTCTGAAATATTTAGTCATTTAACACATCTCTCCCCCTGATCCCCCTTAAGTTACCTTCACTGCAGAGCTTTCATATAAAGCATTGTTCCAGGACAGGAGACCAGGAATATAGAGGAAAATTAAATAGAGAAAAGTTTTAAAGAGAGGGACTGAGTAGCTCCTAGGAGGCGAATGATCTGCTTCTAAGCAGGCTAGGATTCCACATGGGCCCAGTTTTCTGTAGTGGGAGCACCTTATCTCAGAAGCTATCTCCACTAGCCCCCTGCCTGGAGGGCTCAAGATTATAGGTGGAACATTAAGCTAGGCCTGAATTTTTCTGCCTATAATAAGAATCTGCAGATTGAGAACTTCCACAGATCTAAGAAATGATCAGAACGGGCACTTGGGTTGTTTCCATGCTGAAATAAGAAAGAAAAAAAAATGATCAGAATGGGAGGGGCTGGGAATCTCTGGCTATTATCTTATATTGTTAAAGGTGAAGGAAGACTATGTACCCTGTGGGCTCCACCTTCCATCCTGTGAGCCTTGCCTTGTCAACTTTGTGAGCCGTAGGAGTCCACTCCTAACTCTTATTACCCCTATCACTTAACACAGATTTGCTGAGCACCTACTATGGGGTAGACCCTCTGAGCTACACTGAAACAAGCATCAGTCTCATTCCATAGGGAGCTTAGAGTAAAAAGTTCCATGGCCAAGTTCACATATTAAATAAGTGACAAGGCTGAAATAAAAATACAGACTTCTGGATTCCCAGGCCAGAGTTCTTTCTTTATAGATTGCTCTTTGGAGCTGCCCTTTGTGGAATTTGTAATGTTTCTCAGTTTGAATCTTTGCTTGTGCTAATCTATGTCATTTTGGATCTTCCATAGCCTGTCTTACAGCTCAAATATTTGTGAATTGATTTACTGAAAGTATTTTCTGCCTCTAGCATTTTAAACTGAAACTGGAATTACATTACCATCTTCCTTATCACAAGAAGGGAAACTGTGGTACACACCTGTAGTCTCAGCTTCTAGAGAGGTTGAGGCAGGAGGATCCCTTGAGCGCAGGAGTTTGAGACCACTCTGGGCAACACAGTGAGACCCCATCTCCAAAAAATAAAAACTCAAGAAAAGGAAAGAAGGGAAATTTTCATTTATGAATTTTATTCACTCAGCAAGAACATGCTGAGCACCTCCCATTGCCCAGTACTGTCACAGGCAAGACACTTGAAACACAGCAGTGGGGAAGAAAAACGAATCTCTGCCTTCTTGATGTTTATACTCTAGAAAAATAAGATAGAAATAAACAATAAACTTAATAATTTAAAAATCAGTTATATGCAATATCAGAAGAGGGTAAGTGCTATGGTTTCACTTTGTTCACCTGACGATCCCATCCAATCATCCAGCAACGTGCTTTCAGAGGAACCTTTATAAAATACAAATCTCACCATGCTGCTCCTTTGATGAAAGCCCTTCAATCATTCCCACTGTGTTGAGGATAAAGCCCCTGGCTCTGGCTTCTGCTTAACCCTCCAGCTGGGTCTCTTATCACACATCTCTTTGCCACCTAACCTCCAAGGGTGCTGTGCCCATGGATACACCATGCTGTTTTCTGTCTTTCAAAGGGATTAGAAGAAAAATCGGTCACCCCTTTTCTCTGGATCTTCATTGAACTCTGTCCTTCATGGATCCTTTGTAATACCTAAGGAACTATATCACCATGACTCACCTCCATTACCCTAAAAGGCATGGATCATGTTTGCTCATCTGTATAACGCAGGACCTGTACATAGAACAAGTCTAATACATAATAGCTGATTGAAAAACTAGCCGATTTGTAATGCAGGGGCACAACATGAAGGGTTATTAATTCCAGACCCAAGGGCACTAGTGGCCAACTTATTCCGTAAGTTCTGTGTATCACATAGAAAGTGGCTAAATATTTAGGTCATTTTTGCAGGCCAAATATGACCTAACACCTATTGATGTAAATTACAAACTATAGAATACAATAACTCCCATTCATTCACATATCTATAGCAACTTTCACCCAAAAATGGCAGAGTGGAGTAATTGCAACAGAGATCACATGGCCCATGAAGCCTAAAATATTTACTGTCTGGATCATTACATTAAGAGTTTGCTGACTTCTAATCTAGGCTATGCCAGTCAGAGTTGGTTTGATCAAATTTTTAAAATGCACACAATTTGCATAACTTCTCCCAGGCACTCCAGAAAAAGGCACAAAATAGGCCCATAATCAAGGTTATTGGGCAAACAAATATAGAACAGGCCAAAGGAGATCCATTAAAAGATACAGTACATCATATTGATCTTTTCAAAAGAAGGCCTTTTTTTTTTTCTTTCTAACATGATTTACATGATTCCACTTACTATTAGAGCCTGACTAAATAGTCTTAAATGACTATTCCTTCAAGCAGATTGTAGCAATGAGCATCCAAAACTACCCTGGTCATTCTTTATGGCATTCAATGTATATTTTACTGATTGCCTGCTATATAAATAATCATCATTATCATGATAATAATTGTCGTATCAAGCTCAATATTTTAAAGGTACTGGCACAACTCAGGGTAGACAGGAAGCAGACTCTGAGATGGAGAGTGGTGTAAAGGAAGCATCTTGGGCAGTGCTCTCAGGATGGATGTCTAACAGAGGAAAGGAAATAGATTTGGAGAAAGGGAGAAATTGAGCTGCAATGCAATCACAGTGAAAGTCTCAGCTGATTTTCCCTACAGGGAAATCCGAAGTTGGAATGCTCTTTCAGAATCGCCCCCAGGTAGGGTGAGGGCAGCTGGTCTTAATGCCTCTGCTGTGTGTGCCCCATCCTTGGGGGCCTATTGCCCATAGGAAGGGGGATCTCCATGGTGGAGGGCACTACCTGGAAAGGGCTAACAGCTGAGGGATATATGCTGTAAGCTATAAGCTCCCCTTGAGGGGAAGATCTAGGCAGCACAATCCTGTGTCCACTGCAGTGCACTCTTGTGCCACCCAGAGTCCCTGTGCAGAACCTCCGAGACCAGCAACTCCAGGATTCATGGGGGCCTTTTTTCCTGGGGAACAACCGTGGGACAAATTATAGCGTCTGCTGCTGCATGTGGTCTCAAGGCCTCATATGATACTAATCATCTCCATCCCTATCACCCATCCTCGTTTTTCCTTACCCATCACTAGCACTTCTGATCTACAGGTGGCATGACCCAGACTCTCCTTTCTGAAGGGTCTGAGTCTCTGGCCATCATATTCCCTTCAGGCTATGGCTTCCTTCCTTATCCATTGACTATTAAAATCAGACAGAGAAGTACCAAGAGGGGCCCACATACAAAACATGTTTTCCCTGTCTCCATTATGTAACAGCAGCTCTACCTCCTCCTGATGTGTCAAGGTCAATAGCCCCTGGCATGATGGCAAGTCCTCTCCTTGTCTGCTGGTTCCTTGGCACAAGGAACCCAAAATACCTGGGAAGCAGCTGAAATTTAACCTTCAATGGAGCTCTTATCAAGCCCACAGGTGCAAGCATGCCTCCTGTGAAAATCAGGCCCTGATTTTCTAAACTTACAGGCCCAGAGTTGTGGGAACAGGAACCCCTAATTCTGCCAAATAGATTTCTGAGGTTGATGATGAAATGAGCCCTTCCTTCTTTTACCTCTTGGTTCCCAGACTTATGTACTCTACTTATTTGGGACACAGCATTCATTTACCCCTCTGACCTTACCTCATTACCATAATTTCACTCATTTTCCTTCTGATCATTAAGTGCTACCACCTGGACTTTATTATTTGGGGCTCTTATTATCCCACTGCTATTAGCAAACATAGTTCTGTAAGTACTCCAGCTGTCAGCCCTTGTCTTTAGGGACAGCCACAGATGAGTTCTGGGAGATGATAGTGCCCTTCTTGCTAGTACATCTCTCACTTTTTTGAGAAGTGGAGTTTCTTCTGGGTCTTCTCGCTAAATATAACCAGCTGGTGGCTTTTCCAGATTACATGGTACATCATGTTCTAACATGCTCATTTTTCTGAGACTTTTGATCCACCATCTGCCATAGCAATTCTGGCATTCCTACCTCACATGATTCAAGCTATCACTTTCTTCATGCTTTTCAGAGCCATCCTAACAACATGTTAGAATCATCTCCTGGAGGTCTTGCCAGTTTGCTAAATCCTACATTACAGAAAAGTGCATTCGTATCGACAAATGCACCCTCATTCAACTTTATTTTCCATCCCCCTCCATTCAGCAACTTCAGAATCCACTCACAGACGTACGCCGCCCTCCTGGCCCCTGTAAGTCTGCCCTATATTGGGATATAGTCTCTGTGGTCCCTTTGTACATCTAGCACTTTCTTGGTCAATTCATCCAAAGTTCAGATGAGAACATTAGGTGAAATCTGCCTCCAGGGAGGGAGGCGGTAACTTCAGGAGAGGCCTGTTTCAGCCAAGGGCAACTACTGGGCAGAGCTACCAGCTGGGAGCCACCAACGAGCACAACTCCCGGCATCTGGGGAAATAAGTTCTTCAGTAGTGAAGGGGGTGGGTTCTGAATGGGACAATCCAGTGTCTACCACAAGTGCTTTTCCAACACTCTCCCACATGCCCGGTGACAATAAGACCTGTCTTCCAGGAGGTCAGTTCCTGGTAGCAGAGGATCTTACAGGAATAAAACTTCTCTAAGGGAAAATTTTGCAGTAAGACTATAACAACAGAAAGAGAATGTAGTCTCCATTCTTATGTTGCAATGAGGAACTGAGGCCTGGAGTTCAGGTGACTTGCACAAAGCTCACAGATAGTTTGTGCCTGAGACTAGAATCCGGATTGATCCCTGACCCTGCTCCAGTCATCTTCTCCCAACAACTTTGATCCTCAGTTTGCCTTTATATAACCCTCGTGCAATTTCAAAGATGGCACATACATATTAAGAAGGAGATTACTAGGATCCCGAATGTCCATCCAGTAAACTGCTTACACCTGGGTCAGGGTGGGGGGATGAAATCACCTATCAGGAGCTTCTCACCAGTGGCTCACCAGTGGTCCTGCAGGTGAAACCTTCCTGTAAAACCAGGAACTTCATGGTGACCCTATCCAATCTCTTCACTTTACTGGGGCAAGCAACATGTCTCAAATCACACTGTGAATTGTAATAGAGCTGAGGACAAAATAAAAGCTGGAGAAGATAATGTCCTTGTCCTCCAGGAGTTAGTCATAACTGCTGAGGGGAGCACACTTGTAACTGCTGTAATTGGAGACAGTAGAAACGCAAGAGTAGAGGTGACACTTTATAGCACACCTGCAGATAGAACTCAAATGCTTCCTCCTGTTGCTGAAAGGCCCTTGGCAGGACAGGTGACCAGTTGCTGGGAGTGTTCCACCATATGGAGGATGAAAAAAGAGAACAGACTCCATTCAGCGTTTCCCACCAACTCTATCCCAAGTGGATTTTGTGTGTGTTAGAGAAAGAGAGAGAGAGAGTGACCACCAGAGGCCCCACAGCTGCCTCTTTTCACTGGGGCACTAGGCCTTGTGCTCTAGGTATAAAAGCCAGTCCAACCAACCACCCACAACAGAACCCAGACTTCTTCCTCTTATCATGATTCTTAAGAATGGAAGGGCCTCTTTGGGGTTGTCCTGGGTACATAGTCAGGTCTTGATTATTATACTTTAGGGACAAAATTATGGCATAGTTGTAAGGAACCTCAATTAGTACCCAACTGGAACTTACTCAGGTAGGTCAAGAGTGCTGGCTTCATTCTCTGAAAAGTAGCCATGGAGACCTACATATGTCTCCAAAGAGCAAGAGCAGCACTTGCAGGGAAGCAGCACTCAGCTCTGCCTAACATGTGGCCTTCTTATACCTAGAGCTGTCTAGCAGTGCTGAATGCCATAGTCTGCCCTTGGAAGTAAGTAGTTTCTCAACCCTTCAAATGTTCAGCAAACCATATGTCAGTAACACTACCAGTGGGGTTTCTAAATTGGGAAGAAGTCTTCTAGAGATAGAACTTAGGTGCCAGCCTACAAGAGACACCTCAACACTTTCTGTCCCTGGTGGAGAAGCACAGGGCAGAGTATCAGCCCCTATAAATAATACACACTTGTTTAGACTCCAACTATAAGAAGCAGAAGATTCTCCACTATCTCTGACCTGTGACCGGCAACTCCCCAGGCAGTCTTGTGCCAACACTCACTCCTATGTGTCTCTGCTAATGAACTCCATGAACTGGGAATCCACCCCAATCTCAGTGTTGCAATAGTGTCATGACTATGGCTTCTCTACATAGAACTCTGGAAGTACCCCCAAAGTCACCAAGGATTTCTCAGACTTTTGATGTGTTTGTCGATGTAACAAGCATTTAAATGACTACTGTGCTCTCTCCTCTCTCTATTATATATTGTGACTTAGGCAAATAAAACAGCAAGAATTCAGGGATTATATTTCAAGAGAAAATTATGTTCTGGCTTCTGCTGACAGTGTTTAAGTGCTAGACGTTTATGAAAAGCAAGAGATGATTCCTTGGGGCCAGTCCAGAGTCTAATGCCTCTCTGTTAGGAACTTTCAGAAGCAGCAAGTAGATTCAACCAGGAACTCAAGGCACGCTTACTCTATCTTCCCACCGGCAAGGAAATTACATTCGAAAAAAGAATTGGCCAGTCACTTCTGAACATTAAAGTAATTCAAACAAATAACTCATTAATTAAATTACTGATAAAAGGTAAGTTACTGAGAGTTTGAAAACAAGGTTTGTGAGAAGGGATAAAGAGACAGAGGAGAACTAAATCAGGGTTTGGCAAATAACTAAATCTCTGGTGCTTACAGAGGCATCACTTCCTGCAATGGACCAAATGTCTGTGTCCCCTTCAAAATCTGCATGTTAAAGCTTAACCCCCCAAGTGATGGTATTAGGAGGTGGGGGCTTTGGGAGGTGATTAGGTAATGAAATGAAGATGGAGCCCTCATGAATGGGATTAGCACCCTTATAAAAGCGACCCCTGAGAGCTCTCTGCATTTTGAGGGGGCAATGCAGAGAAGGTAGTCTGCAACCTGTAAGAGCACCCTCACCAGAACCCAACTATGTTGGCACCCTGATCTTGAACTTTGAGCCTCCAGATCTGTGAAGAATAAATTTCTTTTGTTTACAGGCCACCCTGTCCAAAGGAATTTATTATAACATCCCAAGCTAAGACACTCCCACAGCCAGTGTCATGGGCAAGGAGCTTAGGATGAAAGCAGGTGGCACCCAGAATCACCTTCAACTTAGAGCTCCCGGGCTAGAAGACAGCGAGTGTCTGCCACAGCAACCCGGCACCCAGTCTGGCAGTGCCATAGTAATAGCAATATGGCTCCTTCTTAGAGCTATAAAACGCTACAATGCACAGGACCTAAGACTCTGAGAGCAATTCCCTCATTTGACAAATAAGGAAACAGCTTAGAGTGGTTTGACATGTCGCCAACGTTTCTAAGGAAATAATTGGTCGAGCACTACTGGATCCTCTTTTATCTGATCTCGAGGTCAGTGTGTTAATCTATCCTACCCCACCATCTCTCTAACTGCCGCTGTGGGGAAAGCTGACCATCTAACAGCATTCTAAGGTAAAGCCAACACTATATGTCTCTCTCACCAGCCTGCCTCTCCTTCTGTGACCCCCCGCCACAGCCAGGAATGGCAGGACCTGCTGTGCCTTCCAACTCTACCCTGAGCTCCACCCAAGCCAGCTCTTCCCCCAGACTCAATTTCCTCCTCCTGCAGTGTTCATGCAAATGGATTTCTTGAAGGAAACTGACCCCAGCCAGGTGATCCTAACCAAAAATCACTCACTAAGGTGGGTGCTTTTCTGAGCTTAAACTCCACCAGAACTTGCCAACTCAAAAGCATCTTTGTAGGCAAAGTGTAGAGCTGCTAGTGAGCAAGGTGCTTTCCCAGTGGCCCTCACAAATGCCCACACTATTCCCTGGCCATAGCCCTTCAGCATGTGGCTCTCTTCACAGATTTCCCTTCCCCAGTGCAGAGCCTCTCTGGGCAGACAAGAGCCACAAATATGCAGCTCCACTGACTGAGTTGGTGGCCCAGCTTCTACAAGACAGGAGCCAAGGAGGAGGAGTAATCAATTCTACCTCCTGTGAGGCAACTGCACAGAGGCCATGGATAAAAAAGAAAAAATGTCATTACTGCCCATGAGAGAGTGTAATGACCCAAATGATGGCCTGTCAGACGAAGCAGCACCTGCTGCGGGGCGCTGCTTACAGGGAAGGTGGGGAGGAGAAGCAGGCCTGTGGGCAGCCTGGGGGCAGTGGGGCTTTGGCTCCAGACCCCAGCTGCAGACTTCTGCTTTCACATCTCATGCTCCGAAGTCCCCTGGGCCCCTCCTTGGAGACAGCATCAGGGCATCCTGGGCTAGGGAGAACAGGGAGGAAGACACACACAAAGCACCCTTTAGACAAGGCCATGCAACCAGCAAACATCCTCTTGACTGGAGTCTTTAAAGACTTTTTTTTTTAACAGATTTTAGTTTTTCAGAACTTTTGCAGAGCATAGAATGTTATTTTAAAAAATCACTCCTGCTTGAAGTAGTAGGGGGTGGAAGACAACAGAAACTGCATTCACGCTGGAGTCAAACAGGCAGAGCCCGGTCCCTGTTCCATCACTGGGCAACCTGGGGCAAGTCCCTTTCCTCTCAGAGCCTCATTTTCCTCACAACGCTCCTTTATGTAACGGCTCTAAGGATTAGGCATTCATTCAGTCAGAAATATTTACTGAGCACCCTTTCTAAGCTGGGACATACTCTGGTAAGTAAATATCCGTGATAGTTGCAGTAGTATTAATAGTGATAGGAGTTGTCACTGCAGTTGTAGAAGTTGTAGCAGGGTAGTGGGGTTAAGCACAGATTAAGTGTCACACACACTTCTGAGAACTTTACCTTGTTAACCCTCTGAGGTGAACATGTCGGCAAATATGTAGGGATGTGAGGACTCCCTTGGACTGCCGGAGGGCAGGGGGAGGTATAAATTGGCAAAACCACTTTGGAGGGGACATATGACATCATCTAGCAAATTTGGACATGCATGTACTCTATGCCATGGCAATCTGGCTTCCAGTTTTATGCCCCAGAGAGGCTTTTGCACACAGGAAGCAGGAGGCATGTAAAAAGATACTTCTTACAGCATTGCTTGAACAGCAAAACACTGAAGGCAAACTAATGGCCCATAAACCAAATGTATTATGTTTATAGAAGAAAATATTCCATCAATTTATCTATCTGTCTGAACAGATCTCAAAGCCTAACTAGAAGTGTTGCAAAAGGAAAGGTACACTATGGTGGCATTTAAATAAATCTGTAAAATATACACAAACATTATTAAATATTATTTTATGGATATACCTATATGTAGAAAAGCATAACATTGTGAACCTGGAATGATACTCAGGAAGCTCATGACAGAAATAGCCTAATTTTTAATGAAATATATACAGATGGATATGTAGATATAATGGGCCTAGTTGATTGCCAGGCAAAAGCCTGGTGCTCAATAATAATGATTATTTTTCCATACAAAGATGGCAAAGGAATCATTCTGTTGGGTTTTGACATATGTATAAGGAAGAGCTGTTTACCAGATGTTTACCAGGTAACTAAGATGAGCACCCATGGCACTGACTTCTAGCCTTTTCCCTCCTGTGCTTTGAGGAAAAAACAAAGTATTTTTTTTTTAATTCAGTCTCAACTCTAAGAACATAGTGATGTAAGAGAGTAAGCTATCATCCCAGAGAATTTTTTTCATTTTTTTCTATGCCTCTAGAACTTTGATAAAGTGCCATGGCCTAGATTTTGGTTATATTGGCAAACAGTTAAAAGTTTCTTATTGTGTTCTGAAACATGGCCAGAGCCTGACATAATGTTCTCCAGGAGAAAGATCCTTCCTTTGTTACATTGTGCAAGGTCACCCACAAATGTAAAGTCCATTGCCAGCTTGTTTTACAGGCTTCTCATGAAGGTACATTTAAATTTATGAATTCTCCCACCACAGATTCTACAAGAGCTGGAAGGAGAATCCTGTTCTCATAGGTTATTAAGTGAAATATGCTCTCAAGGATCATTTAGTTCTTTACTCAAAGTTTAGTCTGCAGATCAACAGCATTTGCCTTGCCTGGGAGCTTGTTTCAAATGCAGAAAATCAGATCCTACTCCAGAATGACTGAATCAAATCTAAGTTTTAACAAGATTCCCAGGTGATTTGTATGCACATTGAAGTTTGAAAAAGCATGGATCTTACCCAGTGGTTTTCAAACCTGGCAATGAATGGCATGGATCCTATTAACATGCAGATCCTTGGGCCTCACTTTCATAAATTCAAATTCTTCAGTAGGTCTATAGTAAGGTCCAGGAATTAATTATGAAATAATTTCATATTTTCAAGATAGTTCCAAGACTATTAAAAGCACTCTCCCCCACCCCAATGGTACACACACTAGACCATTTGAAATTAAATTGCAAACATAAAGCCCCATTAGTCCTGGAACAATTTAGTGTGTAATTTCTACAGTTAAGAACCTTATCTATGACAAAAATACAACCATCAAAATAAGGAAGTTAACACTGATTTGTTACTAATGTCTAATCATATGATGCCACTTGAGCTTGGCCCATTGTCACTATAATGTCCTTTGTAGCAACAATATCTAATCCAGCATCATGAGTTGCATTTATCTATCATGCACCTTTACTCTTTCTTCTTCAATCTAGAACATCAGTCTTTCCTTAATTTTCATGACCTTGACACTTGTAAAGATTGCAGCCCAGTTATTTTGTAGAATATCCTTCAGTGTGCATTTGAAGTTTCTTCAAAATTAAATCCAAGTTATGCTTTTTTTTCTCATAAATATTACATAAGAGATTATGTGTTCTTATTGCATCTGATCAGGTGATACGTGATTTTCAAGTGTCCTATTACTGGTGTTATTAACCATGACCTTTGACTAAGGTGATGACTGCTAGGCTTTCCCACTGTAAAGTTACTCATCTTCCCTTTATAATCAATAAACATTTTGAGGAAAGGTATTCTGAGGCTGTCCCATGCCTCATCACACTTTTAAGTTTTAGCATCCATTGATGTCTCTTGGCTGAATTAACTAATGTTATGATAGTTGCTATCTGGTCACTTTCGAACTCCATGCTGCCTTTGACATTTATCAGGTGGCATTGCACTGTAAAGAAAACTTTCTCTTCTCTCCGTTCATGTATCTGTATCAGGACAGACTCATAAGTTCCTATTTCACTCAATTGCATTATAATCTTTTCCTATCCTTATTTTGTTATTCAAATTGTCCCAGGTTTGACCAGAGGAGCTCCTTGAAGCTGGCCCCTGTGTTCTTTCGACATGCTCCCATCATTCACTGAGAACTTCCTTCATTTCTGATGCAAAAATATGCTCCAGTTCATCTTGTGCTTCCCCTGGCTGAGCCCTAGGATCAGCTAGTTGTCCAGGGAGCCCCGGTTTCTTTTTGTAGAGAACGGTATTTAGATACCAAGATCTCAGTCCAGATGTGTTCATTGTTACTGGGGTATCACTGCTACCACTTCTTCTCAGTGGAAAGAAGTATAGTTGTGTGTATGGGTTTGTGTCATATCTATACATAGGTACATTTATTTATATGTCCATAGTTATCAATATATCTATATATTGAAAACCATGAATTCACATCTCAAACTCCAATTACAATTCAACACTACTGGGTTAATTCTAGTTTGTTTGTTTGTTTTCCTTTCCATATTTGTAATTTTCTTCCCCAGTAGTGAGAAGCCTGACTCCCATGATCCCACATATAGTTACTTATTTGAAAAATCCTCCCAGTATATGACCAGTATCCTGTCACAGGTCATTGGCACCATCATCCCAACCCCAGCCCCCACTGCAGAAAACCCTCCCACCTCTCTCGGGCTTCACCATTTCACACAGGCTACCATGTTGGCTGCTCCCCTGGCTAGACACCCTTCTCATCATCCTGCTACATTTCACACTGAGCTGCTGCCACTGTTGCTGCCCCTGCCAAGCTGCATGGATGCCTCCCTCACCCTGCTTAGGCTCTGATACCACATGCCAGGCTGCCATCAATGCCCCTTCTTGGGCTTTTCCACCCCACCCTGGACTGCCATGCCACTGTTTCCCTGCTCATGCATCCTCCCCACCCCACTTAGACTCCAATGCTGGGCTGCCTCCACTCCCCTCACCACCCCTTGTGCCAACGACTCTCTCTGCTTGGTCCCTGCTGCTCCACATCAGATCACTGCACTACCACCACCTCCCTCACCCAGCATGAAGGCCCACGTTGCTTTGACCTTGATTGCTCGGGTCCCACCTTGATCCCCTATTTTTTAACAATCTCTTTGGATGATTCCTATGAGCAAGACCTGTGACAAATTCTCACGGTCATGTTGAGGTCCACTTGGTGGTTCAATCTCTTAGCCACTGCCATGATTTTATGCATCATGCTTAAGATTTTATTTGCTGCCTTTTGCCAAAAAAGGAAGCTCACACAGTTCCATTACTGGGAAGGTCTTTCAGATCCAAAGTTTTATTCCTTCTCATTTCCATCACAATTCCTTGGTCTCGCCACTTCAGACAAAGAACAAATTTGACTTTATCAAGATAATCATTACATTTTTCCCTAAATTCTCTCTTTTACAGTCCTAAAATTTCTAGGTCTGTAAACATTTTATTATACGTCACAGTTTTTATACTCTTTGATATTTTAATCCTTTTTGTTGGGAATGTTCTAGGTTATGAATATTCTTCTTAAAATGTGGCTACTATTATAGTGAAGTCACCTCCTTTAACTTGAAATATATACTTCTATTAATTTATCCTAGGATTTATCCAATTTTCCAGTCCATATATCAAACAGAGATCTCAAATTGAGCTGGCTATACTCTAAAACTCTTAGGTCTTTCCCTCTTAAATGTATTTATTTTTTAAAAGAGAAAATAGATCATCATAAAATTCAAAATGATTTGCTCCCAATGCACAAACAAGATTGCAGGGAAAATATTCAAAGCTGGCTTACTCTTTAAGATATTCCAAAATTTTTTATTTACTTACCAAAAATATTATATGTTTATAATGATATTTCTCATTTATTTGAGAAAATCCTTTAAAAAAATGAAGCCTTTCAAGTTCTCTTAATTATAGAGGTTATCATTACCTGCTTTCCACAGATTTACATTTTAATAAAAAGAGAATCTTCACAGTAACTTACATTGGACTCATGATTTAGCAATAAATTATTTAGTTTAAGTAAATTCTTAGGCATAATCCCAACCTATAAAATATATAAAAGTGGATCCGCCCTTTTTCTAACTTGTAGTACCATCTTAGCTTTTTCTTTGTGTACTGGAGTGTTTCCTGGGGCCTCTACAGAATATAGAAGATGCACTACGTGGATTATCAAGGAGCTTCAAAATATATTGAACAGTCATTTTGCCACAAATAGCTGGTCTGAAAGTACAGCTTCCATTACTAGCCTAATAGGTCCCCTGTCTGAGTGCTGGAAAATGTATTATTAAACTCTAAACCTAGCTTCAGTCTGGGTGAATTGGCTGTTTCTCAATAGGAAGGTAATGATTGGAATAAGTCACTTAGAGATGTCATGGAGACAGGCCATCCATCCAACTATCCATCAATCTATCCATCCATCCATCAAAATTGTTATAAGGAGTCAAGATCCTTAAAGTGGTTATAGAACAAATGTCTAAATTTCTCCAAGGAGTGTCATCAGCCTTATCCATTGGTTTATTATTTTCATGAGTCTTATGGATAGTGGACACCATCACACTCCATATACTCTCTTGTCATAGTGCCAGATCAGGCATTTGGGGTGGTGGGTGGGGTGGGGGTCCTTCCCTTTGGGTAAGAGCCAGCATATTCCTTAGTTTCCTGGGGCTACAATCACCTTGGGTCTTATACACTCAGGCAAGCTTTCTGTCTCAAAGGTCAGGTACACTCTGATTTTCATCACTTTTTTTTTTTTCAATCTTAGAGATACAATTTTATCCACCATTATTTCAAAAATTCCAGTTGATATTCATGTCATGTGTCTACAACAAGGGGCTGACAGAGAAGGGGAGGCTAGGATTTATTAAGCAACTGCTATGTATTAGATGGTGTCCTAGGCATTTTCCTACTTTAGTTCATGATTTTCTTGTGGTTGATGTTTTCTCACATATCACACCTCGCTTTAAAGTTACCCATGATTTGATCTAATTATGTGTCTTTCATGCTATTTTTTAAGTGTTAACCTAGTGTATTCCAATATAATCTATAAGTATCCACTTATCATTTCTTTTTTTCTTTATTGAAGTATACTTTACATATCATGCCTTTACTCCACTTTAAGTGTACAATTAAATGATTTTCAGTGAATTTACCGAGGAGTACAGTTAATCACATAAATCAGTTTTTGAGGAATTCCTTTCCCCTATTGAGACCCCTAATTCCACTCCCCAACTACTTTTCAAGCATGTCCCACCCCTCCACAGTGCCCACCACATCGCTCAGATGTGGGTTTACCCCCCACCCCCCAAAACCCTAGTGAACACTCCCACCATTTGAGCACCATAGTGTTAATCAGTCAATACCAATTTGATGGCGAGTACAAGTGGGGCCCATTCTTCGGGTCTTGTGTTGTGATTATTAGGCTGACACAAGACCCGCTTATCATTTCTTATTCCCTCTAGAATATAAGT
>CAUYRT010004044.1:0-23803 GCA_963574885.1 Lepilemur ruficaudatus | reverse complement strand
CTCTGTCCCCTCAGGTGTTACAAGAGAATAAATACTGGCCTCTCTCTGCATCTGCTGGTCAAAATTGCAGGAGGAGCCGAGCCTTGCCTTCAGAGGAGCTCTCAGCACATTTCCACGCCCTCGCCCACCCCCAACACACTCCGGGTGGGCTGCAGTCAGCTTCCCTCGGAGGGTGGGCTACTGCAGCTACTCTGGGCTGGGCATCCCTCCCCACTACTTCTCGAGGTGGTGGTGAGCAGAGCAGCACCCGGTCCTGGGCTCTCTTACTGGAGGACCCTACTGAGATAGTCCACAAGCTGGCTCTAGGGCCCTGAGCAGATGAGCAGACACCGGGGAAGGGATAGTGCAGGGCGGTAGGGAGTAGTGACAAGATCCTACAGCCCCAAAGACTCTGCAGCAGAGTCCAGCTGGCTGTGTGGTTCCCAACGATTGCCCAAGGCAAGGACATTTTAGGGACTTCTTTGGACTCCCAGAGCCAACACTTCTGTCAGCCAGTTGGACTTCTTGGAGGTAGCCAGTCAGGGGCATCCTATTCAGGGAGCAAGGTCCCTCCTGGATATTGAGTGGCTTGCTGGCCAAACCCCTGTGAGTCAGGGAGACTGGCTGGGGTAAACCTGGCCCCCCTGCAAGGGTCCTGGAGCTCGGAACTCACTGAGGGCTATCTCACACTGCACAAGTGAAGATCTGAGGGTGAAGGTCTGGGACCCAGGGCACTAAGCAGGGGCAATAAGGACAGACACTGGATTTCTGGAGAAACAGAACCATCCTGTATAATTCTGAGAACATGGCTAGGGCAGGATGAATGAAAATATTTAATAGAAATAAGAAAATCCATCAAGTATTTTTTGAGTACACAAACTTATTCTTGGCTGTATAGCAGTATAAGGAAGAGAGTGGGGAGAAGGGTGGGAGAATACAAATGAGATAGGAGACATGGCCCTTTCTCTTGGAGAACATAGAATATGGGCCCCAGAGGAGAACATGTTTAAGCATTTGAAGAAAAAGACAAATAAAAATTGGTTTTACTTTGTTTTTTTTCTTGAAAAATGATTTGTAAAGCAACTCTCTCAAACTCAGTAAGTTTCCACTTACTTCCATTTTAATTTTAGAGATATGTTCCTACTTAACAAAAAGTAACCTCAATTCATACAACAATAAAAGTGTTAATTTCTCTTCAGTAAGAATTGTCACCTTTTCCACACATGCTGGTTGACCCTGACAACTAATTGAATGATCTAAAATTACTTTTTCCTGATTATAAGAGAATTGCATGCTCATTATTGAGAAATTGGAAAATATGGAGGATTAATTAATGCAAATTGATCAATCTCAGCACTTAGAGACAGCCACTGTTAGTATTTTGGTCTATGTCCTTTTAGTCTTCCTTTTTAAATACATGCATGGGGAGCAGGTGTGCATGTGCATGCACATGTGTGTGTAAATGTATTTATAATATAATAATAATGTAATACTATTTTGTTTCCTGCTCTTTTCACTTGAAATATATTGGAAAAATATGCACGTCAATAAGCATTCTTCCTCTTGAGTTTAGTGGTTGCATAATACAATAGTGTATGGATGAATCTTTGTGACTAATTGTTAACAAAGAATTTTGAAAAAACTGATAAGAAGAACATATAGCTAACAATAGTTTCTATCAATGTTAAATACACAATTTGGAATGTGACTGCATTTTATTAAATGCAGAAATAGGAGCATAGGCTAAATGAAGTTTCTGGGAAGAAGAATTACCTCCTGTGATCAAATCTCATGTGAACACAAAGGCTTTAAATGAAACTTTAATTTGAACAGGTAAAAAAGTGAAGTGGCTGGAATTCTGAAAGATTTTACCAGACATTTATCCTTATATTATGGAGTGGAACATGCAGATTACCTTGGTATAGAACACTGAAACCAGCCTGTCTCAGCCCAGGGATTGCCCACCGCAAGGATGGGGGTTGGGGGGAATCAAGTGAACATGCTGGGTCTATAGCACAGTGTGAGAGCAGTCAAATGGGAGGCCAGGAGCAGAAGAACTTGTGTTTGTCCTGGAGCAGAAGATGTACCTACTGAGGAATGAACTTAGCCATCACACTGGAACTCCCTCCCATGGTTACCAAAAGACATCTGGGACAGAACCCCTATAACACAAACTCAGGATCTGCTAGATATTCTGGCTCAGTCCCCTCCTTCAGGCTGGTGAGGGTTTCAGTTCCTAATAGTCTGGGTTGTCACAAAATGAGGATAGGCAATTTGCAGTTATCCCAAGGGGTAAAACCAATTCACGTCATTTAAAATTCATTTAAAGCCATGTTTAATTAACATAATATTTAATTCTACTTTAATTACTTTTAAGAACCCACATATTGCTTTGGGGAATTAGTAAAATTAGACAAAATTAGTGTGTCATAACATGGAACATGTTGGGAATCATTAGTCTAAACCATCTGGATAGATGGCTGTCTCCTTTGTACTTGATAATTGCCCACATTGAAAACCCTATACCTACCCACCCCCTCTCCCACCTACCTCCAGTAGGTATTCTCTTGAGAGCTGGGAGTTCTTTTGTTTGTCTAATGTTCAGTTATCTTTAACTTAAGCATCTGATCAATGCAAAGGCAATATAGCCTTAGTTAACTCATATATAACCTGAAGGTAATCACAGTTTCTTTCTCTTTGGATTATTGTGGGGACTAAATAAGATAACATATGCAATAGGTGTTCATGAAAAAGTTGCCATTACTAGTAAAACTTACACCCAAGGGTGATGCTGGTCTTCATTTACACAATAGAACATGAAGAAGATAACAAGTATAGTGGCCACTAACAGGAGACAACTTTGGGAGGCTTTGCAACTTCTATGAAAACCACTCTACAAAACAGACTTAGGGGATAGTGAAATTAGAATTTTTCTTAACTGAAAGGTATGATCTCCACTTTCTTACTCATAATACACAAACACCACCTGTAATGCCTCACAACATTTATTGAGCCTGTGATGTTCTGGTCTCAGGCTCTGGGAATACGAACAAGGCATCTTTCAAACAATGGATCGCATGTGTGTGGGAAAGCCTACACAGGAAGATGCAGGACCTTGGGATGAGATGTCACTATTCATTTGTACCTGATTGGAAGTGATAAGTGGCAAGGTAGTGGCGGATGGGAGAGCATAGCTTCAATCTGGGGTAAAGGAAGAGCCATCCTCTTCAAGGATCAGGTATGACTTCCAATGTCCAGTGCCCTGAGTTGGAACTTTATTATTCCTGCTTCAACAGAGAAAGGACTTTTTTTGATAACTTTCAATCTCATTAAGTGATTTCTTATCCTCTTCCACTAACCTCATCTTCCCTTCATTTTCATTTTTTGTTTCTTATAGAGAAATATAATGCATTGGGAAGAGCAGTGGTTCTGAATCCAAACAGGCTTAATATCTAAATTTCTTAAAGTCTTGATTTCTATGAAGTCATGAACCTTCCTTTCCTCTTTGTCTGTCTCCTTGTCTCTGTCCTGATCACCTCACTGATTCTCTTTCTCATGACCATCCTTAGTGTCTAGGTCCCTAACATTTCCATTAAGAATCAGTTTATTGGCAAGGATGTGGAGAAACTGGATACTTCAGTTTCCAGGTGTTAAGATGGAAAATGGTGTATCCACTGTGGAAAATAGACTGCTCTGCAAAAGGTTAAACATAGAGTTTCCATATGACCCAGCATTTCCCCTCCTGGGTATATAGCCAAGAAAAATGGAAATATATGTTGACACAAAAACATGTACATGAATGTTCATAGAAACATCATTCACAGTAGCCAAAATGTAGAAATAACCCAAATGTCCATCAATGGATGAATGGATAAACAGACTGTGGTACATCTATACAATGGAATATTATTCAATCATAAAAAGTAATAAAGTACTGATACATGCTGCAACATGGATGAACCTTGAAAACACCATAACAAGTGAAAGGAGCCATATTGAAAAGGTCACATATTGTATGATTCTACTTATGCGAAATATCCAGAATAGATAAATCTATAAAGACAGAAGGTAGATTAGTGGTTGCCAAGGGCTAGGTTGGGGAGGGAATTGGAGTGACTGATTACGGGTACAGGACTTAAGGGCTTCTCTTTGGGGTGGTAAAAATGTTCTAAAATTAGATTGTGGTGTTGGGTGCCCAGTTCTGTGATTATATTAAATATTTATGAATTGTACACTTTAAATGAGTGAAGTTTATGGCATGTGAATTATATCTCAATAAACTTGTTAAAAGAAAAAAACCTGTCACATCCTCACCCTCCATAATCAATGGAAATGTGGATTGAATCACTATGACTGGCTTATTATTTAAGATTTCCCTTAACATTGTTGTTGGACAAACATCCCAGATGGATGAATACCTAAACAAAATTACTTTAAAAATTTTGGGCAGAAAAGTCTGCTCAATTTTTGAACTAAAGTGGGAATTCAGATGTATTGAATTCAGGGCCTGTACTCGTAACTCCCATACTGTTACTTCTAACTTTTAATATATGCAATTATGAAAGAAATAATTACATTTATTTAAAAAGCAATCTATGTAATTTACTACATTAACAGAAAATGAAAAGACAGCCCACAGAATGGGAGAAAAAACTTGCAAATTATATGTCTGATAAAGGTCTTATAAATATCCCAGATATATAAATATGCATGAGATATATCATTTTATACTCACTAGGATGGTTGTAATCAGACATATAATAACAGGCATTAGAAAGGATGTGGAGAAATTGGAACACTCATACGTTGCCGGTAAGAATGTAAAATGGTTCAGCCACTTTGGAAAACAGTCTGGCAGTCCCTCAAAATGTTCAACAGAGTTACCATATGGACGGACCAGTGATACCACTCCTAGGTGTACATCCAAGATAATTCAAAACATGTGTATGCACATAAAGTTGTATACAAATGCTCATAGCAACATTATTCATAATAGCCAGAAGGTGGAAATGATTCAAATGTTCATCAGTTGATGAACAGATAAACAAAATGTGACATATCCATACAATGAAATACTATTTGGCAATAAAAAATGGAGTACTGGTGCCTGCTACAACATGGATGAACCTTGAAATCATTATGCTAAGTAAAATAAATCAGACACACAAAAAAATCCACACATTATGATTCTGCTTATATGAAATGTTAAGAATAGGAAAACCTATAGAGACAGGAAGTACATTAGTGGTTGCCAGGTGCTGGGGGAGAAGAGAAATGGGAGTGACTGCTAATGGGTATAAGGATTTTGGGGGCGGTGATGGAAATGTTTTAAAGTTGATTGTGGTGATGGTTGTACAACTCTGTTAATATACTAAATACCATTGAATTGTATAGTTTAAATAGCTGAGTTTGATCTAAATATGTGAATTATATCTCAATAAAGCAGTAATTTAAAAAAGAAATCACTCTATCTAATTGTGACTAGGTGTGATTATAAATAGTAGCATTTTAGGATCTATATAAAGATTCCCTGGGACCGACATTTCTAACCAGAAGGAAATAATGGAATATTTGCGTCATAAAAGCAAGTTCAACACCTAAACAAATTGCATCTCCACTTCATAAATGATACAAGGTAAAATTTTAAATTATTTTTAAATACTACATGCATATAATAAAACATTTTAAATGATAATAAGTAGTCAGTATACAGTGAAAAATCTTCCTCTCATCCACAACCTCTAGTCCTCCAGTTCTCCTTTGAATAGGTAACTATTCTTACCCATTTCTTATTCATCCTTCCAGGTTATAAATACATAGAAACATGCCTTTGAATAAACATAAATAGTAGTTCACTGTACACACTGTTCTTCACCTTACTTTTTTCACTTAGATTTATATACTAGAGACTGTTCTGTATCAGCTATTTCAGTTACCTATTCCGGTATAAGAAACAACCTTGAAAGAGTGACTTAATCACAATCATTTATTTTGATCATGAATCTAGGGGTTGACTGGGCTCAGGTAGGCAGTTCTCACTTAGGATCTCTCTGTGGTTGCAATCACGTGATGACTTGGAATCGAATTGTTTTATATTATCTCATAGGCTTCCCTGCTTACATGTCTGGCACTTGGACTGTCTCAGGTCTGTCTGTCTGTCTGTCTCTCTGTCTCTCTGTCTCTCTCTCTCCCTTACTCCTTCCCTCCCTCTCTCCCCTACTATTGTGGAATCATGGCAGCCAAACTTCCATGCATGGTGGCTAAATGCTCTCAGAGCAATTGTCTCAGAGAAACTGGCAGAAGCTACATGATCTTTTCTAATATAGCCTCAGAAGTCATGCAGCATCACTTCTGCTGTATCTTATTCATTAAATAAATTACAAGGCCACACCTAAGTTCAAGGGGTGGTGGCACATACTCCATTTTTTCATTAGAGTAATAAGAGGCAAGAACTTGTGAAAATGTTTTCAATCCACCACATCAAACAAGGTAGATATGTCTTATTTTTGTTTGACAATTGCATGGTATTTCATAATATGAATAAACAATAATTTAATCGCCCCCTATTGATGGACAATTTAGGTTGTTTTCCATCTTTGCTGTTGCAACAATGTGCAATATATGCCTTTGTGTGTAAGTCTTTATAAATGTGTATATGTTATATCTGCAGGAAAAATTCATCAAACTGGAGTTGCTGGACTAAATAAAATGTGACTTCAAAGACTTCACACCTCTGTCAACAATATGTGAGAGTGCTTTTTCTCCCATTTTTCTCACTATAATGTATTATCAAATCTCCTAATCTTAACATCTGTTGTATTTAAAGATATTTCCAGTTTTCTGTAAACTGTTGTTCATTTCTTTCATCTATTTTTTTAATTAGATGGTTGGCCATTTTTCTTAATGACTGCTACATAATCTCCATGTGTTAAGGAAATTAGTCCTTGTAATAGGCATTGCAGATATTTTCCCAGTTTTATTTTTTATTTATTTTTATTTTATTTTTATTATCATTTTTTATTTCAATGTATTAAGGGGGTACAAATGTTTTGGTTACACATATTGCTTTTGTAATGCTTGAGTCATGGCTGTAAGTGTGCCGATCACCCAAATAGCATTCACTGTACCCATTAGGTAGATTTTTGCTCCTGTCTGCCTCCCACCTTCCTACTGCTGGATTTTCACTAATTTTTCCATTCCTCTGTGCACACGTGTTCTCATTGGTTAGTTCCAGTTTAGTAGCGAGTGTATGTGGTGTTTGTTTTTGCATTCTTGTGATACTTCACTTAGGAGAATGGTCTCCAGTTCCATACAGATTGTTCCAAGACATTAATTCATGCTTTTTATGGCTGAGTAGTACTCTATGGTATACATATACCACATGTTATTAATCCACTCATGAATTGATGGGCACTTGGGTTGATTCCACATCTTTGCAATTGTGAATTGTGCTGCAACAGACATTCAAGTGCATGTGTCTTTTTGATGAAAAGTTTTATTTTCCTTGGGGTAGATACCCAATAGTGGGATTGCTGGATCAAATAGTAGGTTTACTGTTATAGCTACAATTATAAATGCAATGTGTTCTTCTATGGCATTTAAAAATATATTTATATAGGAACACTTACATTTTTTAATTTTTATTTTTGGGTCATATGTCTTACTGATTTGTGCTAATTTTTAAAGAACTAAATCTCTATATTCTTAGATAAATAAACTGTAAAGTTGGATTAATTTTGAATGATATTATAAATCTTAATATAGAAAACTTGATAATCACCTTTTCTGCTGTAGTAAAGATGATTTCACAATATTTATAGTCATTTTTTTCTCTCTTATTTATAAGAGAGAAATATATCAGTATATTTATTTTAACAAATCTCCTTAGGTCTAAATTACAATGTTGTATGGTGGTTTTATTTTTTTTATAATATATTTCAAAATATTGCAACCTTACTAAGAAGTTGAAAGAACAAAGAATTCCTATCTCCTTTTCACCCATATTCCCCAATAGCTAATATTTTGGCACATTTGCGTTCATGCACACACTCTCTCTCTCTCTCTCTCCACACACACACACACACACACACACACACACACACACACACACTAATTACTTTTATATGAACCAATTCATTTGAGCACAAGGTTTAGACATTATGCCCAGAGGGGGATGATGTTTAGAAACCAAGATCTTTGCACTCAGTGCCCTCCAGCAGACAGAAATAGGAAAAATTTGTGTCAATGTGTGTGAGTTCCCAACACATTCACACCACACACCTCTCTCTCTCTCTCCACCCCACCACGTGTGTGTGCGCACACAGGCACAAAGCACATCGATACCTCCAATTTAAATTCAACACCCTGGGGATCTTTTTAGCCTTCTCCCTTTTCATATTTGTAAATCACTTCCCTGTCAGTGAGAAACTTAGCTCCCATTACTCTCAATATATTTACTGATGTGTTCAATACCCTTGCATATAATGAATCTCCTGACTACTCTGGTTACCTCCTCAGCTTATTGCCCCATTGCCATTTCCTCAGTCTAATTGTCTCTTAAACCTCGCCACCTTCTAAATCTGTCACACCACCACCTCCCAGAGAAGGAAAAGGAAAAGGACTTTTTTTTTTTTTACTATTTTCAATAATTTACATGTATTTGTTTGTTGTTTTAAGGTAAACTATATCATCTGTGAGAAATGAAAACTTTAACTACTCATTTCCAATGTTGATGTTGCCTTTCTATTTGCACTAGAAAGTACCAGTAAATAATATTAAATAATAGAGATGATAGTGGATATCTTGCCTTATTCCTGACTTTAATGGTAACATGGTATCTTACCGTTAAGCAGGATGCTAATATTTTACCTTTCTCACTTTCTCTCTTTCTTCCTTATTCTCTCTCAGTTTATTTTGTCCTGTTTTAGTAATGGCCTCCTTTTTTTGTTAATCAGTCATGACTATTTAATTTTATAAAATGAATATCGTTATTTATGGGAATGATTATAAGATTTTTCTTTGATAAATTTGCATGTTCAATTGTATTAATTAATGGATAATTAGTTTACTTGATATAATTAAGGGATGTCCTAATATTGATTCCTCTTTGAATTTCTGGTATAAAACTCACTTTCTTGGTGTATTTTTCTTTTAATGGGTTGATGGCTTCTATTTGCTACTATTTAATTTGCTATTTTTGCATTGGTGTTAAAAATTGAGAATTGACTATAGTTTTCTTTTATCAGTTTTTGGTATCTGTTTGGAAGCTTTACATAGTTCTTTATGCTCTGGAACAGATTAAATAACATTAAAGTACTTTGTTCCTTTAAAATCTGATAGAATTGGAGACTTGCTGTTTCTGCTCCAGTATATAAAGAGTTTGGGAGTAGTCACTTATTAATAGACCTAAACTATATTTGTTTAAAGTAATAACAGTGACAATGTATTGAGTGATTTTGGCATATTTTCATACACTAGTATTGAATGATTCAAAAAGGAAATTAAGAAAATAGTTTCATTTTAAATAGTATCAAAAAGAATAAAATACCTAGGAATAAATTTAACCAAGGAAACACAAGATTTGTAGGCTGAAAAATATAAAATATTGCTGAAAAAAATTAAAGAAGACATAAATGAATGAAAGACACCTGTGTTCAAGAATTGGAATAGTTCATAATGTTAAGATGATAATACTACCTAAACAATATACAGTTTCAATGCTGTCCCTAATAAAATTCAAATGGCCTTTATGTTTTTGCAGAAATGGAGAAGCCAATTTGAAAATTAATACAGAAGAACAAATTTGGAACATTCACACTTTCTGATTTCAAAACTTACTACAAATTTACAGTAATCAAAAAAGTGTGATATTTGCACAAGGATAGATACATAGATCAATGTAATAGAATTGAGAGCTCAGAAATAAACCCTTATGTCTACATACAATTTATGTTTAACAAGGGGTTCAAGATCATTGAATGGAGATAGAACAATTGTCTTCAATGAAAAGTGCTGAAAAAACTGAAATATCCATATGCAAAAGGATGAGCTTATACCCTTACCTTATATCTTACAAAAACATTAACTCAGAATGAATCAAATATTTAAATTTAAGAACTAAAATTATAAAACCTTCAGAAGCAAATGGGAAAATTTTCATGACCTTGGATTTGTCAATGATTTCTTCGATATGACACCAAAAGTACAAGCAACAAAATTTTAAAAAATGTAAATTGACTTCATTAAAATTAAAAACTTTTATGCAGCAAAGGACAGCACCAAGAGTTTGAAAAGACAACAAACAGAATGGGGGAAATATTAATATATTATATATTTGATAAGGGTTTAGTAGCCAGAGTACATACAGAACTTTAAAACTCAACAACAAAAAGACAAATAAATCAATTCAAAAATGGGCAAAGGACTTGAATAGATATTTCTCCTAAAGATATACCAATGGCCAACAGGCATATGAAAACATGCTCAACATCATTAGCAATTAAGGAAATGCAAATCAAAGCCACAGTAAGACACCACTTTACACCTACTAGGATGGCTTCTATAAAACATAGAAAATATTATAAAAAGCATTGGCAAGGATGTGGAGAAACTTGAGCTTTTGAACTGTTGTATATTGCTTGTGGGAATGTAAAATGGTGCAGCTGCTGTGGAAAGCAGTTTGTTTGTTCCTCAAAATGTTAAACGTAAAATTACTAATTGACCCAGCAATTTCACTTATATTTATACACCCCAGTGAATTAAAAACATGGACTCAAACAGATACTTGCATGACTATCTACATAGCAGCATTATTCACAGCAGCCAAAATGTGAAAACAACCCAAATATCCATCAACAGATACATGGATAAACATATTGTAGCATATACGTATGGCATATTATTCATCTATAAAAGGGAATGAAGTTCTAATACATGCCACAACATGGATGGACCTTGAAAACATTTTGCTAAGTGTAATACGCCATTGTTATATTGTATGATTGTGTTTGTATGAAATAACAAGAATAGGCAAATTCATAAAGATAAGAAGTAAATTAGAGAGTACCATGGGCTTGGGTGAGGAAAATGGAAAGTTATTGTTTAATGGGTACAGAATTTCTGTTTGTGGTGATGAAAATTTTGGAAAACAGAATGGCAATGGTGGTACAACATTGTGAATGTAATTAATGTCACTGAATTGTACAAGTAAAGTAATTTAAGGCCAGGTGTGATGGCTCACTTCCATAATCCCAGAACTTTAGTAGGCCAAGGCAGGAAGACTGCTGGAGTCCAGGAATTTGAGGTTACAATGAGCTATGATCGTGCTTCTGCACTCCAGCCTGGGTAACAAAGTGAGACTCCTCTCTCTAATAATAACAAAAAAAAAATTGATTTAAATGGTAAAGTTTGTTATATATACATTTTACTAAAAATAAATGTAAAAAATGTGGTTGATCTTTTCCTCCCCCCAAATCCAGAAAATTTTAAAGGATGTGTAACTGATATGCTAAAAGAGGGAATACAAAGGAATCACAGAAAATGCTCGATTAAAACAAAGGAAGGTATGAAAAGAGGGGGAGAAAAGAAAAATGAACAAATGCAACAAACTGAAAACTGTTACAATCAAAGTAACAGTTCAACATCAATAAATTCAACATCAATAATGGTGTTAAATATAGTGGAGGGGGGGAGAGTTGAATAGGTGAAACACAGGGGATTTGTAAGGGTGATGAAACTATTCTGTATGATACTGTAATAGTGGATACATGACACTATGCGTTTGCAAAAACCCATAAAACTTTACAGCACAAAGAATAAATCTTAATATACGCAAATAAAATAGGAATTTAGGAGGTCAGGAGATCCCAGAAAAGAATGTAGATAACGACAAGAAAATCTAACTGTATTATTAATATATGAAACAACTTCACTGAAAGGAATGAGGGCAGAGGAGGCTGACATAAGTGACTTTGGAAATTAGCGGGGTCTGTAAGACTAAAATGCAAAAGGAAATGTACATGAATACTGCACTATAGTTGATAAAGTTTTGCCCCATGGAAGTATGGGTTAACGATTCTGATACTTCTACATTTATACACTGAGATTGAACAATTAAGCAAATGGATGGTGGATAGTGGGAGATATTTCTCATCATTCTAGTGGGAGTTCACAGGTAAGCAAGGGAAGAAGGCTGGAATGATCCACGTGCTAATAGATTAGAGTTGAAGACCAGTATGAACTCATATTTAGTTTAATATAGATACAGATAGTTACATGTAGAAATATTTATAGATATATGTATATATACACATTAATATACATATGTATGTTTGATTCATTTTTGAGGTGAGAGAGCCTAGAAGCAATGACAACCCAGTTGCAGCAAGCACACCTAACATCCAGATATTAGTTTCTATCAGCATCTACCAATAAAAGGAATCAAGACTCCTTGAAGAAATCGCTGATTCTAGGACTGAGGCAGGAATCATATAAAATGAGACTGAAGCATATTGTAGTGCCAGAAAATAGCAAAGTGCTTTTAAAAATCATACTTCACAGATATAGAAAAAATAATTCTATGCTTTGTTTGAAACCAGAAAAGAGCTCAAACGGCCAAAGCAATCTTAAGCAAAAAGAACAAATCTGGAGGCATCACATTACCTGACTTAAAACTATACTACAAGGCTATACTAACCAAAACAGCACTGTATTAGTACAAAAATAGAGACATAGACAAATGGAAAAGAGCAGAGAACCCAGATACAAAACATCCTACCTACAACCAACTGATCTTTGACACAGTAGACAACAACATACACTGGGGGCAAGAGGCCCTATTCAATAAACGGTGCTGGGAAAATTGGATAGCCACATGCAGAAGACTGAAACAGGATGCCTACCTCTCACCACTCACAAAAATTCGTTCAAGATGGATAAAAGATTTAGATCTAAGACATGAAACCATAAGAATTCTAGAGGAAAATTATGAAAAACTGGTCTAGATATCAGCCTAAATATCAGGCAAAGAATTTATGAAAAAGATCCCAGCGGCAATCATGGCAACAACAAAAATTAATAAATTAGATTTGATTAAACTAAAAAGCTTCTTCACAGCTAAGGAAACAATCAACGGAGCAAATAGACAACCTACATATTGAGAGAAAATATTCACAATCTACACAGCCAATAAAGGGCTAATAACCAGAATTTACAGAGAACTCAAGCAAATCATCAAGAACAAAACAATCCTATTAAAAAGAGGGCAAAAGACATGAACAGAAGCTTTTCAAAAGAAGAAAGACAAATGGTCAAGAAATATGTGGAAAAATGCTCAACTTCACTAATCATCGGGGAAATGCAAATTAAAACCACAATGAGATATCACCTTACCCCAGTTAGAATGGCTTTTATTAAAAAGTTTAAAACCAATAGATGCTGGCATGGATGCAGAGAGAAAGGAACACTTACACACTGTTGGTGGGACCGCAAATTAGTACAACCTCTCTATGGAAAACAGTGTGAAGATTCTTCAAAGAACTAGAAGTAGACCTACCATTCAATCCAGCAATTGCACTAGTGGGTATTTACCCAAAGGAAAAGAAGTCATTTTACCAAAAAGACATCTGCATTCAAATGTTTATTGCAGCACAATTTACAATTGCAAAGATGTGGAATCAACCCATGTGCCCATCAATTCATGAGTGGATTAATAACATATTGTATATGTACATCACAGTGTACTACTCAGTCATCAAAAAAGATGAATATCTTTTGCAACAATCTGTATGGAACTGGAGACCATTATCCTAAGTGAAGGATCTAAAGAATGGAAAAACAAACACCACGCACTCTCTATTAAATTGGAACTAGCCAATGAGCACACAAGTGCACAGAGGGAAGTAAAACTCAGCAGAAAGCAACCGGCGGGGGGTGTATGGGGGGAGAAGGGGAGGTAAACAAACCAGTGGGTACTATGAACACCATTTGGGTGATGGGCACACCTATAGCCATGACTGAAGCATTATAAAAATGATCCATGTAACCTAAAATATTTGTACCCCTTTAATATTTTAAAATAAAAAAAATTATAAAAAAATAAAAATCCCTACAATAAAAAGGGTATGTCAAGGGACAAAGGAGCCAACTAAAAGAGTTCTCAATAGGAAAAGTTGGAATAATATTCTTTGTTGTTAGATCAAAAAGCAATACAAAATGTTAATCAGTTAATGAAATGTTCCCAAGGGATTTTCATTGGAAGGGATATTTCTTCTTCTTTAGACCTCTATAAATTTTTAACTCCACAGGTATTACAGATTTATCAATTTCTACCTTTCACTGTACTTACATAATTTATCTTTGTTACTGGGCAAGTTTCTTTTTTAAATTAATTAATCAATGTTTAAATTGACAAATAAAAATTCTCTATATATGCCATATATAACATGTTATTTTGAAATATGTGTACATTGTGGAATGGCCACATCAAACTAATTAAGATATGTATTACCTCACATACTTATATTTTTGTGGTAAGAACACTCAAAATCTACTGTCCCAGCAACTTTAAAGAATATAATACATTGCTATTAACTATAGTCACCATGTTGTACAATAGATCTCTTGAATTTATTCCTCCTATCAGACTGAAATTTTGTATTCTTTTACTAACATCTCCCCAACCCACCCTCTCTCCCTCAGCTCTTGGTAATCATCATTCTACTCTCTGCCTTGATGAGTTAAATTTTTTAGATTCTACGTATACGTGATATCATGCAGTATTTGTCTTTCACTCCCTGGCTTATTTCATTTAACATAATGTCTTCCAGGTTCATCTACGTTGTCTCAAATGGCAGGATTTGTTTTTTTTTTTTTTCATTTTTTTTTATTGAAGTATATTTTACATATCATGCCTTTACTCCATTTTAAGTGTACAATTAAATGACTTTTAGTGAATTTACCAAGAAGTACAGTTAATCACATAAATCAGTTTTAGAGGAATTCCTTCCCCCTATTGAGACCCCTAATTCCCTTCCCTGACTACTTATAAAGCATGTCCCTCCCCTCCACAGTGCCCACCACATCGCTCAGATGTGGGTTTACCCCTCACGCCCCAAATCCCTAGTGAACACCACCACCATTTGAGCACCATAGTGTTAATCAGTCAGTACCAATTTGATGGCGAGTACATGTGGGGCCCATTCTTCCGGTCTTGTGTCACCTCATTTCTAATAATGGACTCAAGCTTAATCCAGGATAATATAAGAGGTGCTAGCTTACTGTAGTTTCTTAAAATTGAGTAATATCCCATTGTAAACATATACCAAATTTTAATAATCCATTCATGTATTGACAGGCACTTTGGTTGTTTCCACGACCTAGCAATAGTAAATTGTAAAGCAATTATAATCAAATCAGCCTTTTATTGGCACAAGAACAGAAGCATTGATCTTTGGAACAGGACTGAGAATCCAGAGATGAAACCATCTGTATAAAATAACCTAATATTTGATAAACCAGACAAAAATATACATTGGGGAAAAGAATCTCTTTTCAATAAATGGCACTGGGAAAACTGGATAGCTACATGCAGAAAAATGAAACTGGATCCCTACATCTCACCTCTCAGAAAAATTCACTCAAGATGGTTAACAGACCTAAACCTAAGGCATGAAATCTTAAGAATCCTAGAAGAGGATGTGGGGAGGACTCTTTCAGACATCAGCTTAGGCAAAAAATTCCTGAAGAAGACCCCAAAAGCAATTAATGCAGCAACAAAAATAAACAAATGGGATCAGATCAAATTAAAAAGCTCTGCACAGCTAAAGAAACTATCACTAGAGCAAATAGACAACCTACAGAATGGGAGAAAATATTTGCTCTCTACACCTCCGACAAAGGTCTGATAACAAGAATCTACCAAGAACTCGAAAGAATTAACAAGAAAAAATCAAACAACCCCATTTATAAATGGGCAATGGAGATGAACAGAAACTTCTCCAAAGAAGACAGAATAATGGCCAGCAAACATATAAAAAAATGTTCAACATCTTTAATCATTAGAGAAATGCAAATCAAAACCACAGTGAGATACCACCTAACCCCAGTGAGACTGGCTTCTATCAAAAAAAAAAATCCCAAAACAACAAATGCTGGAGAGGATGTGGAGAGACAGGAACACTCTTACACTGCTGGTGGGACTGCAAATTAGTACAACCTCTGTGGAAAAGAATCTGGAGATTCCTCAAAGAGCTTAAAAAAAATTACCATTCCATCCAGCAATAGCATTATTGGGCATCTACCCAAAAGAACGTAAGACATTCTATGATAAAGACATCTGCACCCAAATGTTTATGGCAGGATTTGTTCTTTTTAAAGGCTGAAAAATATTCCATTGTGTATATATACCACATTATATTTATCCATTCATCCATTGATGGACACTTGGATTGTTGATTCCATATCTTAGCTATTGTAAATAGTGCTGCAATCCACATGGAAGTGCAGATATCTATTCAATATACTGATTTCATTTCTTTGGATATATACACAGTAGTGATATTGCTGGATCATGTGGCAGTTCTATTTTTAATTTTTGAAGGACTCTCCATACTGTTTTCCATAAAGACTATAGTAATTTACATTCCCACCAACAGTGCGCAGAAGTTCCCATTTTTCCACATACATGATAGTATTTGTCATTTTTTGTTTTTTTGATATTCTAATTAAGGCGAAGTAATACCTCATTGTGGTTTTGATTTGCATTTCCCTGATCTTTAGTGATGTTGAGTATTTTTTCATATACCTGTTGACCATTTGTATGCCTTCTTTTTTTTTTTTTTTTTTTTTTTTTTGAGTCAGAGTCTCACTCTGTTGCCCGGGCTGTAGAGTGCCGTGGCATCAGCCTAGCTCACAGCAACCTCAAACTCCTGGGCTCAAGCAATCCTTCTGTCTCAGCCTCCCGAGTAACTGGGACTACAGGCATGCGCCACTATGCCCGGCTAATTTTTTACATATATTTTTAGTTGTCCAATTAATTTCTTTCTATTTATAGTAGACACAGTGTCTCGCTCTTGCTCAGGCTGGTCTTGAACTCCTGACCTTGAGCTATCCACCCGCCTCGGCCTCCCAGAGTGCTAGGATTACAGGCGTGAGCCACCGCGCCCGGCCTGTATGCCTTCTTTTGAGAAATGTTTATTCAGATCCTTTGCTAATTTTTAAATTGGGCTGCTTGTTATCTTGCCAGTGAGTTGTTTGAGTTTCTTATATATTTTGTGTATCAACCCCTTATCAGATGTATGGTTTGCAAATATACTCTCCCATTTCATAGGTTGTCTCTTTACCCTGTTGATTATTTTCTTTACTGTACATAAGCTTATTAGTTTGATGCGATCCCAAAGCTGGAATAATTTCAGCAACAAAATTAAATAGTATTGAAATATAACCCAAAATTTAAAATAAATCTCTATGAGTTCATATTCATATAAGTCAATGATTGAATAAATAACAATATGAGGGAGACAAGACAAATCTTCTGTGCAGAAGAATTCCAAATAATTTATATAGATACTTCACTCTCAAGATACTCCTTGCTCATTAAGCCTGGGCTGCACATGGTGATTTCCTTCTAAAGAATACCATATGGAAAGGTGGGAGGGAGAGTATAAAGAAGCCTGACAAACACTAGCTCAGCCAGGTAATCAAGGTTAACAGCTGCAGTGTTAAGTCATGATGATAGCATGTACAATTGATACGATATGATGTAAATGGCACTTTACCTCTGTTGTCTTCCTCCCAGAATCCTGTAACCTCAGTCTAATCATGAAAATTTTTTTTGAGAAATCCTAATTCATGGATAGTCCACAAAATACCTGACCTATGCTCCTCAAAAGTGTCAAGGCCATCAAAATCAATGAAAGTCTGAGAAACTCTCATAGCCACAAGTAGCCTAAGGAGACATGACAATCAAATATAATGTGGGGTCCTAGTTGGACTATCATGGAACAGAAAAAGAACATTAGGTAAAAACTAAGAAAATTTGAATCAAATATATTAGTTATTAATAATGTGTCAATATTGGTTCTTTAATTTAACAAATGTACCATACTAATGCATGATATTAATAATAGGGGAAACCTGGTGTGTGGTATTTGGGAACTCTCTGTAAACAAACTTTTCACAATTTGTTTTTTTAATTTGGAAGTGTCCCTAAAATTTAAAAAATATTTTTTAAAAAATCTGGTAAAATTTAAGCAAGTAATAACTTGATCCTTGTGCTTTGGGGGGAGAATTTCTCTTTGACAATTTTCTCAATTTCTTATATGGTAATTTGTTTGGTTATATGGTCTATCCACGAGTTCTGGGAGTTTGTTATGGTAATTTTTACTGTTGTAGAAAAAAATAAAAATTCCAGTTTTTTAAGTTTGTTTGTATGGAGCACAACAGAATTTTGGGGAATGCAATTAGCATCAATCTGGTAAGCTCCCAACTCAATATCTGGACTTTTTCCAGCTCCTCCAGCTGGGACAACTAAATCCCTCATCTACAAACTTTGCCTCACAGACTTGCATTTCTCTCTTATCTCCTCTGTTATAAGTCAGTCTTATGGTCTGGGGTCCCCAAGTTCCTATGTTGACTTTCTATCAACACCCCTACCTTCTCTAGCAATGCATCAGTACCTGGGACTGGGTAACTTTTTGGGTTCTCTGGGGTGGCAGCCAGACCAGGCCTGCAAAGCTGAAGCTCCATATAGACACCCACATGTTCAGTGCTACCTAATTGTATTATCCAGAGCCACTCTCTGTCCTACTCTGGTTTCAATTCTGTTTCTTAGACCTCCTCTGTGACACCTGTCTTATTTGCTTCCAAGAGGATTGTTCTTTGGAGTCTTCTCCACATTCCTGCAATTTTAAGTGGTGTCCCCTAGAGCTATGAAACATGGCAATCAGCATCCCTTTCCCCTTTCAGGAACTCTTTCAGGAAATTTCAATTCAATCTTGATGAATTAATCATTATTCGATACCAGCTTAAGTCAAGGTCCTGCCTAGTGACTTTTGCAAGGTAAAAGGGAGAATTCTTTCCATTCACAAATTTCTCCCCTTTTGATTCCCCGCTTCAGAATGAATTTATGATTCTAGGGGTCTGTGCTAGGTAGGGGTTTCTTAGGGTTTACACGCAGAAATTTCTCTTTTAACAGAAGGTGCTTTAGAGCAACTAGCAACAGAGAAGAGCAATTTAAGAAAATGCTGCTAACGCACAGAGGCTAAAGCAGATTGATTTTAGTTTCCAAGCTGCCCTCCTCAGCTGACCACCAATATATCTGCCTGTTCAGGGACGCTTGAAGGGATTTAGCATTTTGTTTGGGCTTTTGTAGCAAGGATTCTGAGATCATTGCCTTAATAGAAGACACACACCTAGGGGAACAACTACAAACTGCTTTAGCCAAAGAATTTTCTACAAACTGTTTTCTGAAAGAGCATCCCTTTCAAAGAAAAGTATTTTTTAAACAGAAAACTTTCAAATGTTTTAAATGTTACTAATCCCCCCACCCATGGGTTCAGGCTGCAACATGGGAAGATTTGGGATCAGGAGGATAAAGGAAATTTTTCTGGCTACTAGGGTTGCTGAGGGAGGTAATGGGGGTTGAAACAGCTGCTTGGTGGATTGGTGGATTCTATGTGATATGACGAGTGGGGAGGGGTGGTCAGGCAGGTATTAGATAAGCATGTATTGGGGTCCTAGGAAGGGGATTCCTGTTCCAGGTAGTCATTTGTACAGATTGGTTTCTGGGAGTCTTTTAAAAGCACACAATCCTTGATCATATTACAGAAATTCAAAAGGAGTGGAAGATCAATGAGGGCTGGGAAACTTCTTAAAGGAAGTGCACACTAGAAGTGCTGCAACAAGATCCAGTCCAGGGTCAGGTCTGCTGATCTGCTGAATCCAAACAAACTGGAGGGTTTTCATTAAGATATAGACACCCAAGCCTTACTGCTCCCCTCGCTACCCTTAGTAATCTAGGAGGCACTTAGAAGATTCACTTTGAAATTTGTGTATTCACCAAAAGCTTGGTTCATTGACAAAAGACTTAGGACACAGCAGGAGGGCCACAGGTGCTCATTGGCTGTCCCAGAGATGAGTTGGAAGTGGTGTCTTGGCACAACCAGGAAACTGTAGGCCAAAGGAGACTGGTGTGGAGCTGGAGAATACTACACGCATAAGCATCTGTGCCTCAAGTGGAGCTGCATCTATCCGTGATAGAAGAAAAGGTTCATGAATTCTGGAGAGTGTTTTTAGGGTCTAGTTTTCCAAATATGGGTGCAACATCCCAAACTGCAGGCCAGTGAGCTAGTTGAAACTTGCCCACAGGATGCTCTGTCAAACTCGCCTCTATCTGAATTGCAGCAGGCCTAATTCACATGGACATTTTGGGTTCAGAACTTGCCATATCTCTAGCATTGAAGGGTATGGTTGCTCTACTAATTCCCAGTGCAGGGTAGCCCTGATTGAGGGCTATCAGACCTGTACTTCCAAAGTATAGTCTACCTGCTGCTTTTGTTGCTTTGGATGCTCAGAATGGAAGGTGCTTAATGGAGAAAACATTTAGATATGTGAGTTTGGAGCGAAGAAGATCTCGGTGTCACTCTGGTGAACTTAGACAATCGCTTTACAGAATTACTTCATTAATAGAGGAGGGTATCATGCTGCTGCTAAATTTCATTGTGTCCTCTTGTCCTTCAGGTCAGAATTCTCCTCTGGATTTTCTTCTTCACCGTTTCATGACCCTCTCTCTTGTGGAAGGGAGATTTTGAGTTCTTACACAGATCTTTCAACACCGTGAGTCAGTAAGGAGAAAGTTAATCATACCCGCCATGGTCTTTAAATATCATTTTATATGTTTCCTGTATTCCTGGTGCTATCACCTCCTGCAGTTAATCAGAAGTTTTATTATTGTCTCAGCCAATATGCAAAGCACTCACTCCCTCTTCCCCAGACACGCGTCACTGTCACTAGCCCAGGGCTTCTCGTGAAGCTGGCGCTCAGCTGTTGAATAATTTCATGACTTCAGCGCTGCAGTGGCAGCTTGTAAAGGCCACGTTTTCATTTTCTCAGAAAAACAAATTGCAATTTAGGTACACTATCACTAGGTGGAACTACGCTGTAAGAGCAACTTGAGTCCAAATCCCCAAAATTTGAGCTCTGGGTATGCTGCAGATAGTAAGTACACTGTTGAGACTTTTTCTAGAATCATAAATAAGTCCCTTTATTAAAACTGTTGCACTCCAATTTAAACAGCAGAGTAGATAATTCTTTTAAATGTAATAGGCGCCCCAGGTAGAGTCTGTTACCTTTCCTCATTGATCTCTTCCTTTCCCTTCATCAGCTCAACTGGAATCTTAACTTAGAGTAGACAGTCTCTTCTGACAGGTACTTTTCATTCAGCCTTGGAGCTGCTTTGACGTCAAAGCCTCCAGATGCTTATCCCTCAACGGCTAGCAAAAGACCGAAGTGTATGTCTCAGCCACAGGCAGTCTATTCACCTTGCCTTGACTGTTTGAGCTAATTATAGAGAACAACCTCTTTGCCCACTAAAGAAAAGAAATAGGCTTAACAGAGGTGTGATGGTGCTGAAAGTGTGCAAGCTACCTCCTCCTTTAGTTACTTTGCCTCAAATCAGAAAATATACTTTCTTACTTGACACCTTCCACATTCCCTCCTCCTGTAGGCTCTCTGAACCCACTGGGGGCTCCTGGCTTAATTTCCACAATAGCTGCAGTTAATTAGTATCCCAGGGTAACTGACTTCCCTTAGCAACAGAGGTAACAATGGCTTTGGCTCACAAATTACCTTAGCTACAGCTTTCTTCCACTGATAAAACATATTTAATACTCAAACACAGGTTTTGAACAGAAAATTAACCTGATGTCTACTCATCAACAAATATTTATTAAGCTCCTACTGTCTGCAAGTCACAGAACTGGCCAGAGTTGAATTCACTATGGGGAACCCAAAAGGAATTGGAGAGAGAAGATATGAACTCCCATAAGTCTACTACATGACAGTATTAAATACCTGGCTTGAAGACCTGGAGGTGTCTAAGGTGAGTGAAGGTCTTTGGAGCTGGATGAAGTGAGTCTTGAACTTGACAGCCCAACTACAGAGGCTGATAGATTTTAATTCAAGCCCTAAGTTTGCCACTAGCTATGTGATCTCCAGCAAGCTACTTAAACTTTATGAACTTCAGTTTCCTTTCTTGTAAATGTGGAAGACTAAAGTCCATCTCAAAAGGCTTCTGTGAGGGTTAGAAATTACATAAAGCACCTAGCACATTGCCAGGTCAATAGTCACTCCATTCGTCATTGGTAACTCAGTCTCAAAAGCTCAGTAAGCTTTAGCTAGGTGAAGAGGAAGGAGATGGAATTTGCATTTGGGAGGGAGGTCCAGGGGCAACTAAGACAGGCTGGGAAGGAAAGGCAGAGGAAATTAGTTAGCTTACAATGAGAGGCTGGGACTAGTATATTATCTTATTTATATTATTCGGGGTTCTAAACGTCCCTCATGTCTGCTCTCAACAGGGCTTTAGTATGCATCTAGCTATTAGTATGCAGACAACTATACCCTTATCAGAGACACTAGCACAGAAAAAGAGAGTCCTTGGCTAGGTCTGGGCCATGAGAATGGAGAAAAGCAGGTATAGAAGATGTGTTGAAGGAACAGTTTGCTATTCCCTCAGTTCTATGAGAAATCCCATGTTTGGATGCTGCCTAAGGCCATCCTCACCCTCTATCTAAGCCACAGGAAATGTGTGATAGCTTTTGATTATCATATTATCTTTGCTATCACTGTAAATGATGACAAATAATAATATTTGCACTTGCATTTCCATAGCACTACTTGCTTTTTCAAAGAACACTCAAGTCTGTTTTCTCATGTTCTTGTCACACCAGACCTGGAGATAGTCAAGGCACCTACCCCCATCTCAGTTCTACAGATGAGGAAAATGAGGCCCAGCAAGTTGAAATGACTTGTTCCAGAACACACAGAGTTAATGACTAGAGGCCAGGTCTTCTACTTTCCTCCCAATTATCCTCCCAATTACTCCCAATTGGGAGTAGAGCCCATATAGGGGAAAAGGACAAGAGATGATTTATGGGACATTCAAACTTTTGTCTCTGGGAAGCCTTATCTTTCATTGCCCTTTCCTGGATACCTCTTGAATATCACACATTCTCACCAGCAGCCTTCCTACTCCTACAGATCATCAATAGACATCCAAAAATCCTGGGACCAGCCATCATGCTTAGGCTTTTTTCCCACATCTAATCATTCCACAGCATATAACAAATCCTTGACAAATTTCCAATAAGAAAAAAAAATAACAGAAACCAAATGCCCTGTATTTGCAAATTGATGTGGCCAAGAATAGGCTTATTTAAAAGGGTGCATCATAAAATAGGCATGAGACTCAACTTCTCCAAATCTAGCTGATGATTTTCCCCTCATAGGTAGTTAAGAGGATCTAATTAGTGTCTTATTCTTTCCAACAGAGAGACAAACATCACTGTTACAATTTAGTAAATTTCCATAAGGAACCCAGTTGGTACATGTTGTTGTATATTTTGGGTTCTTTTGTTTCATACTGAGCACACTAACATTAGATCAACATTATATATATTGGCCGGGTGCAGTGGCTCACGCCTGTAATCCTAGCACTCTGGGAGGCCGAGGCGGGCGGATTGCTCAAGGTCAGGAGTTCGAAACCAGCCTGAGCAAGAGCGAGACCTCGTCTCTACTATAAATAGAAAGAAATGAATTGGCCAACTAAGAA
>CAUYRT010004043.1:0-10272 GCA_963574885.1 Lepilemur ruficaudatus | reverse complement strand
CTTTGCCTAAGCCAAAGTCTATAAGAGTTTTTCCAACATTTTCTTCTAGAATTCTAATAGTTTCATGCCTCAGGTTAAGTCTGTTATCCAAATCAACCATGAGTTGATTTTTGTGATAGGTAAAAGGTGCAGATCCTGTTTCAGTCTTCTACATGTTGCCATCCAGTTTTCCCACACTATTTATTGAATAAGCATTCTTTCCTCTAGTGTATGCTTTTGTCTGCTTTGTCAAAGATTAGATGGCTATATGAGAGTAGTTTTGTATCTGCGTTCTCAGTTTTGTTCCATTGGTCTTAGTCCCTATTTTGGCGCCAATAACATGATGTTTTAGTTACTATAGCTCTGTAGTATAGCTTGAAGTCTGATCAATTGGTGCCTCCCAATTTGTTCTTTTTATTTAATACTGCTTTGGCTATACAGGGTCTTCTCTGGTTCCATATGAAGTCTAGAACTATTTTTTTGTTTAGATCTGTGAAAAATGATGTTGGTAATTTAATAGGCATTGCATTGAATCTGTAGATCATTTGAGTAGTATAGACAATTTTAACAATGTTGATTCTGCCAATCCATGAGCATGGTCTGGTTTTCCACCTGTTTAAGTCCTCTGCTATTTCCTTCTCCAGTGTTTCATCATTCTCCCTGTAGAGGTCTTTCACCTCCTTAGTTAAATGTATTCCTAGGTATTTTATTTTCTTTGTTGCTATTGGGAAGAGTATTGAGTCTTTGATTTGGTTCTCAGTTTGACTGTTGTTGGCATATAGGAAGGCTACTGGTTTCTGTTACATTGATTTTTGTAACTTGAGACTTTTCCAAATTTGCTTACCAATTCCAGTAGTCTCATGGCAGAATCTTTGGGGTTTTCTAGATATAAGATCATATCATCAGCAAAGAGCTATAATTCACACCTGAATTTTACCAGACCTATTTTGCCTATCCTGCAAAAATTATTCCACAACTTAGAGAAGGAAGAAATCCTCCTCAATATGTTTTATGAAGCCAACATCATCCTGATACCAAAACCAGGAAAGGACACAAGAAAAGAAAACTACAGACCAATATCCCTTGTGAATATAGATGCAAAAATTCTCAACAAAATCCCAGCAAAACAAATTCAGGTGCTTACCAAAAAAATAATCCACCGCAACCAAGTGGGCTTCATCCCAGAGATGCAGGGATGGTTTAACATATGAAAATCTATAAATGCAATTCACCACATACATCGAAGTAAAAACAAAAACCATATGATCCTCTCAATAGATGCAGCAAAAGCATTTGACAAAATCCAGCACCCTTTTATGATAAGAACTCTTAACAAAATAGGCATAGCTGGGACCTGCCCCCAAATGATAAAAGCCATACATGACAAACCCACAGCCAACATCATACTGAACAGGGAAAAGTTGAAAGCATTACTGCTTAGAACTGGAACCAGACAAGGTTGCCCTCTATCACCACTTCTATTCAACATAGTGCTGGAAGTCCTAGCCAGAGAAATCAGACAAGAGAAGGAAATCAATGGCATCCAAATGGGGGCAGAAGAGGTCAAACTACTGCTTTTTGCTGACAATATGCTCTTATATCTAGATAAATTATTTTAGCAGGTATATAAGATACAAGGGTAATGCAGAAATTTAATCTGTATTTCTATATAATAGCAATGAACAATTTAAAATAAGTTTCTTTAAAGTACCATTTATGATATAGTATGCAAAAGCATGAAGTCTTTAGGGATAAATTCAACTAAATAAATACATTTCTATATAAAGAAAATGATATATAGGCCATACACAATCTGATTTCAAGACTTGCTATAAAGCTATAGAAACAATGCAGTGTGGTTGTTAAGAACTGCAAAGGGTCTGAGATTATACCCTACCTGCAAGCTAACAAGTTAGCCTGCCACAATTTTATGGATTCTGATGGAAGGCATAACACTCCTGGTTAAGAGGTAAAGGATTGTCTTATTCATGTAAATAACTATGGCCAGAATGTCAGCATTAGTGCCAGTTCGCTGAGCACCAATTCCCACAGGATGACACAAGGAGGGTTAGATGATACCTGAATCATTGCCTACAAACAAAAGAATTGTTATTTTGCTTATGTTATCTTTTTTCAGCTCCTTCAAAATATTAAGGAAATTGAGTTAAGATTGAGGTATTTTTTTGTACTTCTCATATAACAGGGCTATGTTATAATTTATAAGCAAACCAAATTTTCAGTTGCTTTTAACTCATTATTTAAGAAGAAAACAGTTGTTTGAGGTGGTTGTTACTTTTTTTAAGAAAAATTGCACTTGTATGCTTTCAGCATAATCTTCAATTCCAAGTTTGATTTAGTAATCAACAAATTTTCAGTTGAAATTCAGTTGAAACAGTATGAGTAAATGTTATTGTTTTCTTCCTCTCTCTCTTTTGAGCATATGTTATGTTTAAATTTGAAGTTGAAATCTTGGGTAATTCATATATGAAGTGATAGAAATTATATTGTAATCAACATATTTGAGTTTTTGTTTCCTAACCATGCTATTATGTTTATATGCAGAATATAAAGTGGAGAGCCTTCTACGAAGAAGGCATTATAAGTAAATTTAACCTTGAAAAATTAATTGTCTCTTCAACTATTCTATATCCTTTTGTGAACATTTACAGAATTTATAGAATTGCTTGAGAATATGCTGGAGAATCTAGGGAAATATTGTTTTAAAAAAAAACCTTAACATTTAGCATCATTTATGTTCTATTGATTTTCCTAGGAGAAGTTTCATAAAGCCAAATTGCCTGTACATGTTTTCCAGCATGTAATATTTGAAAAAAATCATTCCGCTGGAAACAATGATAAATGAATTCTCCTATAATTCACTATGGCCATAACCGTTAATCTGGCTTCAATAGCATGAATATTGGTGCCATACCCAGGAGGTGGATTCAATATCAAACCACAATAACCATCAGATATATGATTTCTCAACTCTTCTGCAACCATTATAAAAGTCCTGTTAGAATCTTGTTGTTGGTATCATTATCTCAGCACACTAATCTTCATATTTTTCTAGTGTGGGGTTTGCACTTAGCATGAGACCTGGGAGTCCTAGAGGGCTTTCCTTGGTGTCCCTGCTCTACCCTCAGTTTCATCAGCCTGTGAATACACATGTTTTAGAGGGCATGTCTCTCCAAGTTCTTGCTCCCTCTCTCAGCAGTAAACTTTTATTGCTTATTATTTGGTGTTAGGCTAATGCTGGGAACTGGGGTAGTTCATGATTCTCCTGGTCTAGCCCTACTGTTAGGCAGAATCTGTGCACCTGGGCCTTGGGGATAGAAGCTTCTCAGCATGCCTGCCTCTGTCCCCATGGCAACCAAACTTTCTCTTCTTTCTGGTGGCTCCAAGAATAACTATCTCTGGTCTTTTGCCCTGATGCCAATCTTTCTTATGAGCATCCAGTGTAGGACCATGGAAAAGACTTTGCAAATGACTGTGAACTCCCCTTGTGAATGGGTCTTCCAGTTATTCTAAATTGCTATGCTAGCTCACACTTAGCCTTTAGGAAATTGCTGAAATTTTAGCTATTTCTTCTTGCCTGCTTCATGAAAACCTCCTCTTTCTCCCATGTTCTGCTAAAGATGAAGCAATTCATGTGCCCCATCTCTGCTCTGAGTGAGGGGCTTGTCACTCTTTGAGATTCAGTTCCCTTCACTGCCTTGCAACTTCAGTTCTCTGATGGGTTTAAGAAAAGATATGATTTCTTAAACTATATCTGGATTTTTCTTGTTATTAGTATGTGAGCAACATTTTTTGTGGCTTTCTACATCCTAAGCAGAAGTAGAACTTACAGTTTCTCATTATTGTCTAAAACAAAACAATCTTAAAAATTACTTAAAATGTTTAAGTCAAGTTATAATAGTCTCAGTGAGTTGAAATAAAATGAGGAACAACAATGTCTTTATCTACAGTTAATTCCACTGGCTTTTTGCTCAAAGGATTGGGAGAAAAACATTATTGCCTTAGGCCAGATATTGAACTGGTGAGCTCTAAAAGAAGTGTATAAGAAGTCTTCCCTCAAGTTTCTCATACCCATGGTTGCCCAACTTAGGGTCCTTATCACCCACTATTGAGCAGTCAAGAAATTTATGTGAGAGAAACTCCTTAGACCAGTTAAAACTGTTATAGTTTGGCACTAGAGTGTGGGAATCTCTAATCTGGAGAGGTTTAAGTTATGGAATGTCTTTTTTTTGTAACACCAGCATAGGCTTGCATAGGTAAACCAAGCCATTTGAAGAGATACACAGAATGAACTCTTGTGACCTGAAGGTCCAAATTCCTTCCTATGGGATGGCCAACAAAGGTGGAAGAAATATATTCAAAAGGCTCTGATTAAAGCACCTATGTTCGGAATGTATTTCGTAGATAGCCAATTAGACACAAGTAGTGTGTGCCTCCTACACAAAGAGGAACCAGCATAATAAGCAGAGTCTCACATTTTGAGCAGATTGTCTGGGAGAGAATGCCAAGATTCACCAGGGAAGTGACAGGAAGCACCAAAAGTGGGTAAAGAGAGGGTTCAGGGCAACTTGCCCAGCTGGGGACTGGCTAACAGCCAGAAGAAGCTCCTGGATTCACTTAAACTATAAGAAAGAAGCCCCAAGTTTCCACTCTCCAAGATGAGCTTTTATAATATTGGCAAGAAGAGAATCTCCTGACCCATACAAGTCTTGGCCTACCATGAAAAGCTACTTTGAGACTGCACAGAGATGTTTCTACAGAACGGGAACCCACATGGCATCTGAGCATACAGCACCTTGAGCCAGGTGCTATTCTGAGACCCTAAATACAGGGGAACCACAGAAATGCCTGTATCCAGGGCATGGCTCCAAGAAAGGATAGAGGAGCCCAAGTGCTCTTATGCACCTCTGGGAAGGTCCTTGACACTGAGAAGTAAAGGGACAGAATTTTTCACAGTTCCTTTACCACACTGCTTGCCTGGGTAGGGCTCCAGCCTTTCCTATAGCACGTGCCATTTGCAAGGTGCCATTTGGCAAGTTTGACACTGGCTGCACTCCATCCTTGGGCTGAGTTTGGGATGTTGTGGCTATATCATCTGCCTGGCTGGGGAAGGGCAGAAAAATACAGGCTTTCCAGCATGCATCTGGGACAATGCCCAGTAACCTGCAGCTGACTGCTCTGGGACTGAGACTTGAGCAAACTGCACTCCAAACAGTTTCCTACCAGCACAGACTGCCAGAGAAGGGCTCCACTTTCTGGTCATAGACCCAAGGCACCCTTTTGGGAGTGTAAAGCCAGTCAGTGCTCTACCCTCAGGTAAAGCTTGGGCTGACACCACTGCAGCCCTGTCCAGCTAAGGAGGGATATGGGAGCCCAAGTACTCTTACCACCCTTCTATGAGGTGGTGTGAGACCAAGTCATGAATAGCCAACACACCCCCGCCCCCGGCATCTTGCCCATGCTGTTTGCCCAAAAAGAGCCCCGCCCTCTCTGATCATAGGCCCAAGGTCACAGTTTAGAGTTTAAAGCTAGGTAGTACTGCACCCTCGGTCTGAGTTCAGGTTGACGCAGCTGTATCCCTGCCCAGCTGAGGAGTGACAAGAGGGAATAAAGCTGGAAATCAATACAAAGAGGAACTTCAGAAAATATACAAATACATGGAAATTAAACATGGTGCTGAATGATCATTAGATCAACAAAGAAATAATGACAGAAATTTTAAAAATTTGTAAAATGAATAAAAATTAAAAACAACATACCAAAACCTGTGAGACACAGAAAAAAATCAGTGTTAAGAGGGAAGTTTATAGCATTAAATACCTAAATCAAAAAGTAGAAATAGCACAAATTAACAACCTAACCTCACACCTCAAAGACATAGAAAAATAAAAACAAACAAACTCAATATAAGCAGAAGAAAAGAAATAACAAAGGTCTGAGCAGAAATACATGATATAGAGACTGAAAACTCAAAACAAAGGATCAATTAAATGAAAAATGGGTTCTTGAAAAAAATAAAATTGATAAACTGCTCACTAGACGAAGCAAAAAAAAGAGATAAGATCCAAATAAACACAATCAAAAAGGAAAAAGGAAACATCTTCCTGACACCATAGAAATACAAAACATCATTAGAAACTTTATGTTCACAAGTGAGAAAACCTAGAGGAAATGGATGAATTCCTGAAAATATACAGCCTCTCAAAATTAACCAGGAAATAATAGAAACCCTGAACAGACCAATAAAGAGAAGCCAGATTGAATCAGTAATAAAAAAATCTCCAAGTAAAACAAAAGATCAGATGGATTCACAGCCAAATTCTACCAGACATACAAAGAACTGTTGCCAATCCTACTAAAACCATTCCAAATGATCAAGGAGTGAATCCTCCCTAATTCATTCTACTAAGCCAGTATCACCTTAATAAAAAAACCAGGAAAAAATGTAACCAAAAAAGAAAACTACAGACCACTATCTCTTATGAACATGGATTCAAAAATCCTCAGCAACATACTAACAAATAAAATTCAACATCAAAAGGATAATTTATCATTTTCAAGTGGTTTCATAGTAGGCATGCAAGGATGGTTCAACATATACAAGTCAATAAATGTGATTCAACACATAAACAGAATCAAAACAAAAACATATGATCATCTCAATAGATGCAGAGAAAGCATTCCATAAAATCCAGCATCTCTTCACGATAAAAAAAAAAAAAACCTCAAAATCTTGGTATAGAAAGAACATACCCCAAAATCACAAAAGCCATATATGACAAAGCCACAGCCAACATCATACTGAATAGGAAAAAGTTGAAAGAATTCCCCCTAGGTACTGGAACAAGACAAGGTTGCTGCTATCACCTGTTTTTCAACCTAGTACTGGAAGTCCTAGCCAGAACAATCAGGCAAGGGGAAAAAAAAAAATAATACAGGGCATCCCAATTGGAAAAGAGGAAGTCAAGTTATTTCTGTTTGATGATAATATGACCTTATACATAAAAACCCTAAGGATTCCTCCAAAAAACTCTTAGATTTGATAAATGAATTCAGAAAAGTTATAAAATTAACATACAAAAATCAGTAGCATTACTATACACCAACAATGACCAAGATGAGAAACAAATCAAGAACTCAGTCCTATTTACAGTAGCTGAAAAACAAACAAACAAAACAAACAAACAAACAAAAAAACCTAGGAATAAATTTAACCAAGAAAGCGAAAGATCCCTACAAGGAGAATCACAAATCACTGATTAAAAATCACAAACAGCACAAAAAAAATGGAAAAACATCCCAGGCTCATGGATTGGAAGAATCAATATTGTTAAAATGACCATACTACCAAAAGCGATCTACAAAGTCAATGAAATTTCTTTCAAAATACCAATGTCATTTTTCACAGAATTAGAAAGAACAATTCTAAAATTCATATGGAACCACAAAAGAGCCCAATAGCCAAAGCCATCCTCAGTAAAAAGAATAAAACTGGAGGCATCACGTTACCTGACTTCAAATTATACTACATGGCTATGGTAATCAAAATAGCACGAAACTGCCATAAAAGTAGAGATATAGATCAATGAAAGAATAGAGAATCCGGAAATAAAACCATATACCTACAACGAACAAATCTTTGACCAAACAAACAAAAATATACACTGAGGTAAGGACACACTAGTCAATAAATGGTGCTGGGAAAATTGGATAGCCATATACAGAAGAGTAAAACTGGACCCCTATCTCTCAAAATATACAAAAGTTAACTCAAGATGGACTAAGACTTAATGTAAGACCTGAAACAATAATATTCCTAAAAGCAAACCTAGGAAAAACTCTTCTGAACATTGGCCTAGGCAAAAAATTTATTACTAAGACCTCAAAACAAATGCAACAAAAACAAAATTAGACTCATGGGACTTAATTAAACCAAAAAGCTTCCACAGATAAAAAGAAATAAGCAACTGAATAAATAAACAACCTACAGAATGGGAGAAAATATTTGCAAACTATGTGTTAAAAAAAGGATTAACATCCAGAATCTACAAGGAAACTCAAACAACTCAGCAAGAGAAACAAACAGCTCCATTAAAAACTGGGCAAATGACATGAACAGGCAGTGTTCAAAAGAAGATATACAAATGGCCAAAAAAACATATGAAAAAATGCTCAGCATCACTAGTCATCAAGGAAATTCAAATTGAAACCACAATGAGAAAGCATCTTAGTCTGATTAGAATAGCCATTAATAAAAAGTCAAAAATCAATAGATGTTGGCATAGATATAGTAAAAGGGGAACATTTATACACTGTTGGTGGGAATGTATATTAGTACAACTCCTATGTAGAGCAGTATGGAGATTTCTCAAAGAACTAAAAATAAATCTACCATTCAATCCTGCAACCCCACTACTGAGTATCCAAAAGAAAGGAATCATTATATCAAAAAGATAGCCACACTCATGTTTATCACAACACAATTCACAATCAGTAAGATATGGAACCAATCTAAGTGCCCATCAATCAATGAATGGATAAAGAAAATGTGAGATATACACACCATGGAGTACTACTCAACTATAAGAAAGAATGAAATAATGTCATTTGCAGCAATTTGGAAGGAACTGGAGGCCATTATGGAATTGAAGTAACTCAGGAACAGAAAAATAAATGACACATATTCTCACTTATAAGTGGCAGCTAAATTATAATTATGCAAGGACATGCAGAGTGTTATAATGAGCATTGGAGATTCACAGGGGGAGAAGGTAGGATGGAAGTGAGGGACAAAAAATTACCTATGTACAATGTACACTACTCTGATGTACAGTGAACACTATTCAAGTGATGAGACTACCAAAAGCCCAGACTCCATCATTCTACAATATATACATATAACAGAATTCAACTTGTACCTCCTAAATCTATTAAAATAAAAATAAATAAATGAAATAAAACACTTATGTTTGCCTAGGTAGACAAAGTACCTTAGCAGAGGCTTCCCTTTCCTGTGTCTCTCCTTTGTATGAGTGTAGATCTTCTTTTTAAATTGATTTATTCATTTAACAAATATTTATTGAGTACTTAGTATGATCCAGACATTTCCCTAGGGTGTTGGAATATACCAAAACACAAAACAAATGTCTTTACCTACAGTATGGAGTTTTCATTCTAGTAATGGGATAGGGAATTAGACAATGTTTATAGTAAATAAGTAAATGGTATAATATGAGGAAAGTTGTATGTGCTACTGAAAAAAATGACCAAGTAAGGGGAGTCAGAAGTGGTGTTGGTAGTAAGTTTTAAGCAGAGTAGTCAGTGTAGACTTCACTGCAAAGATAACATTTGAGCAAAGACTAGGAGGAGGTAAGGGAGCTAGCCATGCAGATAACTAGGAAAAGAATGTTCCTGGCAAAGGGAACAGCCAGAAGAAAGACCCAGGGTGGGAATGTGCTCAATGTGTTTCAAAAACAGTAGGAAGGCCAGCAAAAGCAGAGTGGTAGGAGTGGATGTAGAGAGGCAAGGGACAAAAGTAACAGATCAAATAAGTGCAAGTAGCATGGTTTATCTGGTCATGTTGTTTCTAATCCCAATGCTGAATCCCCCTTCTATTGGTGAATGACCCCTTTCTTTTGGTATCTGTCTTTTTAAATAAAGAAGATACCTATAATGTTCATGCTGGGAGTCACCAAACAGTGATTGATTTGAGATAGCATAGTTCCAGTCCCAGATTTATAAAACAGCAATTAATAGAACAGCTGTTACCAGGTAATTGAAGCAGGTCACAATATAGAAACTTTGAAGTAAAGGCAGGTCAGTGAATTTGGTTACTAACTATGGAAATACATTAAGATCATAAACAAATAAAAATAAGATGATTAATAAGCAAAATGACAAAAAAATCAGTCTTATTAGTCAGACTGTCACCAAGATATAATCTTCTACTATTGATATGGATTATTTATCTATAATCTATTATAGTTTCATATACTACAAATTTGACATACTGTTATCCAATGTTACCAAACGTGAGGGAACAGGAATTCTCCTACCATGTAATTGGGACCATAAATAGGTTACGACCCCACTGGAGGACAACTGGCAATACATGATCAGCTCTCTTAAATGGTCTCTTCTTTTTTTTTTTTTTTTTTTTTTGAGAAAGTGTCTGACGCTGGTGCCCGGGGTAGATTGTGTGCCGTGGGGTCAGTCTAGCTACACGCAACGTCAAGAGCCGGGGCTTAAGCAATCCATCTGCCGCAGCCGCCCAAG
>CAUYRT010004040.1:0-32125 GCA_963574885.1 Lepilemur ruficaudatus | reverse complement strand
AGGGATTCATTTACTAATTAAAAACGCAAAAAGAGTAAATTGAAATAACCAGTGACTCCTAAATCATGTCTTCTGAAGCATCAGCCGCGTTGTAATAAATCACAGTGTATCAGTCAGAGCCGCGCACATTTGGACGCCTGTGCCTCAGCACCGCCTGACACGTCCCCCTGTGCAAACTCTTTGCACATACCACGGCCGTACAGAGACATGGATACTTATGTACGCATGTGTGCACGCACGTATGGATGGGTATGTCTATTTATTCAAATAGCATCAAATTCTAAACAATAAAAATAGCCAAAGTGAATCTTGGAGTAAAAAGCAGTAGAAACCAGGATAATACAAGAGGTGCTAACTCACTGTCATTTCTTAAAATTGAGTAATATTCCATTGTGAACACATACCAGATTTTAACAACCCACTCATGAATTGACGGGCACTTGGGTTGTTTCCACGACCTAGCAATAGTGAATTGTGCTGCCAGAAACATTCGGGTGCAGATGTCTTTATCATAGAATGTCTTGTGCTCTTTTGGATAGAGTATTATCCTGGATTAAGCTTGAGCCCATTATTCTAAGTGAGGTGACACAAGACCCGAATATTGGGTCCAACTTTTACTCACCATAAAATTGGTATTGACTTATTAACACTATGGTGCTCAACGGGTGGGTGTGATCAGGGGGTATTGGGGGGGGGGGGTTAGACCCTTGTCTGTGCGACTTGGGGGGTCACTGTGGTGGGGTGGGATATTCTTGAAAAGTAGTTGGGGAGCGGAATTAGGGGTCTCAATAGGGGAAAGGAATTCCTCAAAAACTGATTCATGTGATTAACTGTACACCTTGGTAAATTCACTGAAAATCATTTAATTATGCACTTAAAATGGAGTGTTGGTTGTACGTAGATACAGTTGGAGCACTATGTATGTACTCTATGGACTACTTTGACAGAGTAGATTTTTGAATGTAACAAGATAAGTCAACTTGAGTGGTAATATATTTTGGGAAATCAGCTCAGTACAAATTGTGACTGTAAACATTGTACTGTAAATGCTTTGTAGTTTTCCCCCAATTAAAAAAACAAATTATCAAAACTGTTGAAATTTCTCATTCCTAAGTAAAATTCATTTGGCTTGGCCACTGTCAAACATTCTAGCCAGTATGTTCCTAGCAACATTCCATAGTTTTAACTAGAGCTTGGAAAACACGTGTGTTTTTTTATACGAGGTCAGATGCTAGCCAAATTATAGATAATAGCAGCAAAACCAAGTCTTCGCACATACCAACCTCTCACAAAGATCACGTTAATGTCATCGAGGCAGTGCTACTGGGTAAGATTATTACAAGTCCTGTCCTCCAGACAAGGATTTTAAATTAAAAACAATAACTTCCATTATCCAAGACATTATCTCATTTAATTTTTAAAGCTAACGCAGCTATCTTTACTAAGCTTAATGTTTAAGATCTGAATCCAATACCTGGTTGTGGCATTTATTAGCTATACAAATGTGTTATATTTCTTAAAGTCCCCAAGTCTCCATTTCCTCACGGAGTGGATGAGATTCTCAGATGTAAATAATGCCCGTGGAACAAATTGTAAATAGTAAAGCAAGCCAGTGCTGTCTCCCAAGGTTACTTGCTGATGTTTTTGTGCCATTCCATCTTTAGGGGAGAGAAAAATAAGTGTTATTATTAATACGTTCTAATTGAAAGATATGTTGCTGTTGGCGATATTTATCCTAAGGAATAAGAGAGTATTTTATTTTAGAAATTATTAGGCAAATTAAGTAGAGGGCAAATAAGCAAGAAAGCTAAAATCTCTGCAAAATGAGAACAGAACAACAAGATTTTGGGACTTCTTTGGCAGCCCAAGAGAAGGACAGTGAGAGTACCTGGGAACCAAGAGGAGAAAGAAAAAGATAACATTCTAGAAAAAAATGTTGAGAAGGAAATGCCTGAGAGAAGATGGCAAAGAGAAAATCCTAGTATGATACTGGCTAGAGAACTTTGACAAAGAGGAATGCCTCCCACTCAGTTTTAAATGGTTTGATGTGCTCTGAAATAATCGGCTTCTGCTATCCTCCACACTTTAATAGAAAAAAGCTACATGAAACTGCCTTGTACTGAGGCTTCATGGAAACAGATGAAGAGGACTCTGTCCTACCTATGGGTGACAGCAGGGTGGAGAGTCAAAACGAGCTGCGGGAAGACAGAGTCAAGACGCTTACAGAGATGAGTGGCCACAGGTAAGTGGGGTGAACAGGGACTGCGAGCATGAGTCTTCCGGAATTCTCAGCAATCTTAGTGAGGGCAATAGACCTGCAAAGTTTGTAAAGGCCATTTTATTTAAGTATGGAAGAGCATTAGGACCCCTCAAAGCAGGAAAACTTGAGGATCCTTAGGTGGCCGACATCCAGGTTCTATATTTCCTGAAATCCACAGTATGAAGATTTGTGTTTGAGTTACTGAACAATAGTTCTTAACAAGGGCTTTGCCATCAACAATCAGAGTTTAAACCCTGACTTCACTGCATTCCTCTGACACCGGAAGTCAGTTACTAAACCCTTTGAAAGTCAGTTCCCCATTTGTAAAGTGCAGATAACACCTGCCTCTCAGGATTGCAGGCAATAGAAAAATGATGTAAGCCTAGGATGACAGCTTGCACACTGTTGATCTTACAAAATGACCTCTATTCTTTCCTCCAGTCTTGATTTAGTTCATTGTCTTGAAGGAGTTTACAGTAAAAGTAGTCCCTTATCCATGGGGGATCCTTTCCAAGATTTCCAGTGTACACCTGAAACTACAAATAGTACTAAACCCTATATGTACTGTATTTTTGCTTATATATACATACCTTTGATAGAGTTTATTTATATATTAGTAAGAGATTAACATCAGTAATAATAGAATAAGAACAATATGCCAGCATCACTGCTCTTGCACTCTGAGGCCATAATTAAGTAAAATAAGGGTTACTTGAGCACGAGCTCTGTAATACTGCGACAGTCTATCTGAGCACTGAAATAATTGTAGAGTAGACAGAGTGGATACACTGGACAAAGAGGGAGTTCACATCCAGGAAGACAGATTGGGATGACATGAGATTTTGTCATGCTACTCAGACAGCACCCAATTTAAAACTTATGAATTGTTTATTTCTGGAATTTTCCATGTAATATTTTCAGACCACGGTTGACTGTGGGTAGCTGAAACTCTTAAAAGTGAAACCGCAGATAAGGGGGGACTACTGTATTTTAAGGGCACAACTTGTGAATGTGATTATTCATCAAGGAAATTCTTCCATATCATGTTATATTTTATAGACTGGTCGTGTAAAAATATTTCTATTTTAAACGATATGTGATGCATATGGGAAGCATGTAACAGACAAGGAATCATGCCACGGACCTGGGATTGGTTTGAAAAATAGAACACAAAACGAATATTGAGTTGAGCTCAGTAATATGATCCTAAAACATAAACCTACCTGTGTATCCTCATGACTCCCAGAATTATCCACAGCAATCTTGCTGGGAGTCCTTAGATTTTAGTTTCTATTTTCTATGATGTATTCTTGCCTCCGGAATTAACAAGTTTAAAAAAAAATTTGTGACAAAATGCTCACTTATAAACAAAATTGTTCCTTGGGCTTGTATAAATTGTGACATGTCCTTGTAAGCTTTTTGATCCTTTAATGCAAAAAGTAATTATATGAGTAAAAGACTTCAGTATCTATGCATGTTATGAAGTGGATGGAAATCATAGTCATTTATGGGAACTTACAAAATGAAGAATATTTTCTTGATGACTAAGTTTAGACTTTCTCAAAAGCATTTCATGAAAATATGTCTTGAGAGTTATATATGGTGTAAATGACCAAGATCCATGATATGAAGTCTCTAAAATATAAACAGACCATTAGAAAAAGGAACATATTTATTAGGCCCATGCTTCCCAGCAGAGCTAAAATAAATATTTATCTCCATATGGCAGAAAATATTTTCCCAGGAATGGGTTATAGTCTGTGTTTTATCAGTTCAATGAATGCCTGATAGCCTCTCTTAACTTCTCTGTGCTGCATGTCAAACAAATACAGTAGGCCAACTGCATGCTGTTCGGTCTGTGTAGCAACCTTACTGATTGAGGCTTCTCAGAACCCAGGGGTAAAGGAAGGATGGGAGGTAGCAATTACCCTGAAGAACACTCATCATGACCTCTGTGGACATCAAAGAAGAGAGGCAAGGTTGTGTTTTAGTAACTTAACCTCTACCTGCCTTTTTCTTGGGAGCCCACGTACAATGAACCTCAATTTGACCTATCTCCACAAGAAAGCATGACCCTCAGTTCTCCAATGGAGAACTACGATGTAGAACCAGTAAATAATCATCCCAGAAGCAAAATTTATGATGGCATTGAAAGTTGGTCCCAGGCCTTTAAAATGTCAGATCACAACTACTATTTAACATAGTTTCTATTAAACATATTCAATTTAATCATCTGTTTGTCATAGAGAGCATAAAGCAATTTAAAAGGGATCATGTATTAATATTTGAGCTGACTACAAAGAATAGAAAATGCCTTGTCAAAAAGAAGGGCTATTAAGTTTCAATTTCCCTTGTGTACTGCCAAAAGCATCAAAGGATCTCCCAGTTATAAAATCTGAACATGCATTCTCTTTGCAGAGTTGACAAGTTACCAAATCCTATTAATTCTTTAAAATACCTTGACCATTTTTTCTTCTCACTTTCTAATTTTTGAGATCTCATCCACTCCAATGGCTTTCATTACAATCAATATGTAAATGAGTTTCTAGTCTATGCCTCTGGCTGGTATTCCTTTTGAGCTATGAGATATCTCTCCTCGCAATTTGCATTTTTCATTTCAGTAAATGACACCACATCCAATTGTTAAAGGCAGGAACCTGGAAATCACCCTGACTCTCTCCTCTCCCTTACCTTCCATTTCCAAAGAATCAATAAGTCTTGTCACTTCTACTTTTGTTATTGTCTCTTGAATGTATTTGCTTTCCTATAATCCACTGTCACTGATAATATCCAGGACAGTTTTTTATAAAGTCAGGCACTAAGGGTTGCCTACTCGATAGCCATTCTTCCTTCTAAAACCCTGATTTGCTTAATTAAAATATTTAATCTTTTAGTGTTCCTTGCTGCTATCATAGGACGTAATTCTGACCAATGGGACATAAGTAGATTTCACCCCAAAAAATTTCCCAGAAGATTCTTTAAAGTGTTGATTAACTTAGTTGTCTTGTTTTGTCAAGCCCTTGATCTGCCACTTTTCCCTTTGTCCTTCCTAGATTGCAGGTGCAATGTCTGAAATTGTAGCAGCTCTTTTATGACTATCAGGAGAAAAGCCACATACAATAAATGATGTCACCAGAAAGTAGAATTCTTGGTTGCTGATGACAGCATGGAGCTACTATGTCAAGATTCTCTGCCTCTGTATTTCTTATTACCTGAAAAAAAAAACACTCACAAACCAAAACAATAAACAAACAAAACACCTCTTATTTCATTCAGCCAATAAGCCACTATTGCTGTGTTTCTATTACGTGAAGCCAATGAAGTTCTACCTCTGACACATCTCTCATATTCTGCTTTTCACTTCTAATAGTCACATCCTCTATCTCTTAAAATCCTTCATGGGCTATCATTTCCCTTAGGATATTTTCCAAACTTCTGAGCAGCACGTACAAAGCCTTTCAGGATCAAGTCCTTACCTGTAGCTGTAGCCTCAATGAGCTACTTTCAGTTCCTCATACACATCATTGTAACTCTTTATTATTATTATTATTATTATTATTATTTGCTTCCTCGATGGCTTTATTTCATTTGTTTCTAGTTTCCTCCCTTATATACACATATCAACATGGTTGTATGTATGTACACATGGCTAGGCTGACTCTTTTTTTAAATTTTTTATTTCAGCATATTATGGGGGGGTACAAATGTATAGGTTATATATATATTGCCTTTGCTCCACTCAAGTCAGAGCATCATGCGTGTCCATCCCCAGATGGTGCCCACTGCACCCATTAGGTGTGTATATACCCATCCCCTCCTCCCGACACCCAATGGATGTTATTACTATATGTGCACTTAAGTGTTGATCAGTTAACACCAATTTGATGGTGAGTACATGTGGTGCTTATTTTCCATTCTTGTGATACTTCATTTACTAGAATGGGTTCCAGCTCTATCCAGGATAATACAAGAGGTTCTAGGTCACCATTGTATTTTGTGGTTGAGTAGAACTCCATAGTATACATATACCACATTTTATTAATCCACTGATGTGTTGATGGGCACTTGGGCTGTTTCCACATCGTTGCAATTGTGAATTATGCTGCTATAAACATTCAAGTGAAGATGTGTTTTTTATAGAATGTCTTTTGTTCTTTTGGGTAGATGCCCAATTATAGGATTGCTGGATCAAATGGTAGTTCTACTTGTATCTCTTTGAGGTATATCCATATTACTTTCCACAGAGGTTGCACTAGTTTGCAGTCCCACCAGCAATGTATGAGTGTTCCTATCTCTCTGCATCCACAACAGCATTTATTGTTTTGGGACTTTTTGATAAAGGCCATTCTCACTAGAGATAAGTGATAGTTCATTGTGGTTTTGATTTGCATTTCCCTGAGGATTAGAGATGTTGAGCACTTTTTCATATGTTTGTTGGCCATTAGTCTATCTTCTTTTGAAAAGTTTCTGTTTATGTCCTTTGCCCACTTTTTGATAGGGTTTCTTGATTTTTTCTTGCTGATTTTTCTGAGTTCTATATAGATTCTAGTTATCAGCTCTTTATTGGATGTGTAACATGTGAATATTTTCTCCCATTCTGTAGGTTGTCTTTTTGGTCTTGTGTTAGTTTCCTTGGCTGCGCAGAAGCTTTTTAATTTGATCAGCTGCCAGTGAGAAGTAAGCCTCTTTTGGACAGGCAACCAGGCTCCCAGCTCCCTCAGGATACCTCCCACCCCGCAGACCCGAGCTGATCTAGCAGGCACCATATTGCTTCATTCTCCCCTTCCCCTTTCCTACCCACTGCCACTGAGAGACAATTTAGCCACCACCCAGAGGTGTCTGCAGGGAATGGGACCTTTCCTTTTGGGCCCCTATAGCAGACTGATGGGTACTTGGACTGTGAGCTCCCTACCCATCAGCCCTCCCAGGTGGTGCTTGCCTGGTGACTCCAGGAGAGCAGGGCAAATCCTGAAGTGGAGAGACATTGATCCAGCTTGGGCACCCCCATGGGTGACTTGAGGCCAGCATTCTTCTCCCTGGCAGCATCAGGGATTGTTCTCCAGGGCCCAGGGGACAGGCCTTCAGACAAGATCCCAGGTCTCAGTTGCATTCTAACTCTTAATGAACACTTTACATTATTCTGTTTATGTGCAATATCTTCCTTTCCTTCTTCTTGCATTCTGCTTGGCTAATTCTGACAGGTTTTCCAAAATTCTTCTTGGGAAACATCTGAAGGAAACCTTTCTTGATCCACCAAGCCTAGGTCAGGTGCCTCTCCTCTGGGTCCCCATGACAGCTACATGTCTGGCATTTATCACCATCAGAATATTTTCCACAATAATAGCAACTACTTTTATGCTTCTGTGTCCCCTCAACTAGATGAAGATAAATTTCTTAAAGAAAGGACTATGTCTCATTCACTGTTGTGACTTCAGAGCTAATCCCAATATCTGATAAATAATATTATATAGTTGCTGAAAGAGTAGATGAATGAATGAATTTTCATTATACATATCTATTGGTCAAGCTCAAAATCCCATCATTATGCACCTGTATAATTATTCATTCTAATTCATCCAATATTATTCAAGACATTGCTATATATATAATTAATCACAGAACAACAATAATGAAAATCAAGAACTTGCCTCTAGCTCTGTTAGGGCCAGAAAAGGCTATCGATTCCTTAGTAAGTAAAAAAAAAAAAGTTAGAGACCCCTGTGCTGTTTAATATAATCACTTCTTATAATTAACTTTATAATTACATATATTTAAATTTAAAATTTAGTTGTATCTATATTAATATTTTTCTTTTATCTGGTTGTTTTCTATTCATTGCTTTGGCTACGAAAAGCCCCACCTAAAGACATTAAATGCGGGCACACAGAGTTGGAAACAATCTTAATATTGCTGAATTACTGAATCCACCATGACTTCTCTCTAAAATAGAGGCAAAACACAGTTTGTCTAATTGACTATTTCCAGGCTTATAAACACTACTTGAGAATTATAAACATTCCAAGAGTTTTGGAATGCAATTTTCATGATAGGTTTTCTTACAGTTTTATGGAGGTATAAATTATATATCACGCAATTAACCAATTATAAGTGAAGAGCTGGAAGTTTTAGTACATGTACATGTTTTGCAGTCATTACTACACTCCATTTTTATAATACAGCCATCACCTTCAAAAGTTCTATTGTGTCCTTTTGCAGCCAATCCCTGCTGCCACCTTCTGCCCCAGGCACCCACATATCTGCTATCTATGTGTAGAGTGTTGCCTTTTCTAGAAATTTCCTATAAAAGGAATCATATATGATATAGAGATTTGTGTTTGTTTGTTTTTTTTTTCCACTTCACATAATTTGGAGAGGGGATGTCATCCACGCTGGCATCCATCTCTCAGTAGTTTGTTCGTTTTATTGTTGAACAGTGTTCCATTGTATGGACATACCACATCCTGTTTATTCACTCACTGCTTTATGGATGTTTGCCTTTTTTCCAATTTTGGGCTATTATGAATGATGCTCTTGTGAACATTCATGTACAGGTATTTGTGTGGACATATGTTTAGATTTCTCTCAGGTAGATATCTAGGAGTTTAATTGTTGAGTTATGCTTTAAGTTTGTATTCAACTTTTTAAGAAGCTGACAAATTTTCCAAAGTGACTGTACCATTTTATATCCCTACTGAAAATGAATGAGAGTTCCAGTTTACCACATCCTAGCTAACACTCAGTATCATTACATTAATTATTATTATTATGGCTAGTCTTGCCTATATGTAGTGGTATCTCATTGGAATTTAATGAGTGAAAGTGTTGAGCCTCTTTTCATATATTAGCTATTTATCTTTTTTTGTTGAATATCTATTCAAATATTCTGCCTATTTTTTATTTGGTCATTTGTATTATTATTTAGTTGAGTACAAGTCCTTTACTGGATATATGATTTGCAAATATTTTCTTACAGTCTATGAATATTTTCTTCCTTTGTATGTTTCTTTTTTTAATGGTTTTTCTTGAAGCGTAAATATTTTAAATTTTGAACTAGTAAAATGTATCAATCTTTTTGTAGATTGTGCTTTTGGTGTAATGTCTAAGAAACTTTTGCCTAACCCAAGGTCACAAAGATCCTCTTTTATGTTTTCTTCTGTAAGTTTTATCTCTTACACAAAAGCCTTTGGTCCATTTTGAGCAAATTTTTGTGTATAGTGTGAGACATGGCTCTAAGTTTATTTTTTTGTGTGTTGTAGCTACTAATTTTTCCAGCACCATATGTTAAAGAGACTATCGTTTCCCCATTCATCTAGGAACCTTTGCTAACAAGCAACCATTAATATGAGGATTTCTTGCTATACTTAACTAGTTGATTATATTAATCATTAGTTTGTTGCCATGGTCCAGTCCATATTGAGTCTATCTCTGTAGCAGAAAAACTGCTGAATTTTCTGGCCATCCCGGTGCTGATAAAAAAACAATTCTTACCAAATCAGATGACAGGAGAGGTGGAGTTGGCTCCATACATAAAGGTTTCACACTTTCACTGTTCTTGTACAAAGCCATGACATCTTTTCAATAATAAATGCTTCTAACCTTATCTGCTTTAGTCAATTTCGAGAGCCCTAAAATGGTTATGTTTTGATAATGTTGTCTAGTTTTATGGATGTTTGTAGAAAGGATGTTCTGATCTCTTCCCATAGCCATAGCTGAAACTTCCTTCCCATGGCTGATTTTTAAGTGGAAGAATATGCTATTGAACCTCATCTCAGCACATCTACCCATAGGAGTTGCTTGAAATTATATTATAAAGTAATTTTTGTAACATCTGAGTCCATATGGTAGATTGAATCTACATGTTTGTCCTTGCTCCATCCAGAACATCAGCAAAATAGTAGCAATGGAATAAAAAATAATAATACCCATTGCCACAAAGAAAAGAAGAGAAAAAGCAACAGGATTGTGTCTTAGAAGCTAACAAAAGTATTAGACAAGTGGTTACTGTCTTAACAGAACAGAGAAATGTAAAAACTATCACTGGAAATAACGGAAATGTGTAAGTTGATAATCAGACATTCAGAGGTCTCAGGACCTGAAGGCACTAGATGCTATGCAGCTAGCATGGTGGCAAAATGAGGCTGAAAAGGAGTATTGGGAAAGTCTTTAAAATGAGCAATTACTGTTCAAGATTTCCAAACACATTGTCTGATACTAGAAGACTACACCTAATAAACCTCGGTATAAGACTGAGATCTTAGCCCATGAGGAGGTTAAATGAGGAAAATTCTAGACTTGTGGATATCAGCCCTAGCTGAAATGACAATAAGCCACAGAAGATTAAGAGAAAACAAAAACAAACAACAGTATGATGCTTAAATCCCGTTCCTAATCAGAATGCTAGTATGAGAAGTATGTATCCCCCTAGACAAAGTACTGCTGAATAAATCTTCTATCTCAAGGAAAGACATACAGATGATGAGAATTAGGGGCTCTCCACAAATCAGGCAAATCATTTACCTATTTCCCCTACAATACAGTAGTTACTGTCATTAGTCTACTAACTATACTTATATATATAGAGTTTCCAAAGAACATTTTAGCAGCTCCTAAATATGAATGGACTAGTATAGGATATCCAGACATTTTATTAAAGATAGTAACAAGAAATATGTAAATTAAATCAAACAAACAGAAATAAAAGGAATTTAGACTAAATATTGATAGCAACAATCTAAGAAACAAGAGATCTTTGAAAAACTCTAATTGATAGATTTAGAGAGCTAACATAATAAATCACTGAAACAAAAACAAATGCTATAAAGAAGGACAAATTAAATTATAATATATATTTATATAAGTACTCAACAAATATTTATTGAATGATTTGAGTCTTTATAATTACAAAGGATTTTATATGAAAATAATTTCCAATGGTTCAATATAAAACATAATCAACCAGAGTTGAAAGGTATGGGTGGGGAAATAGTCCAGAAATTAGATTAGTCCAAAAGATCAACATTCCCATGATAGATGGTCCTGAAAAGGAGACAGAGAGAAAGAGAGAGACATAGATGGGGACAGAGAGGTGAAGATGAGGAAATTATCAAGAACTAACACAAGAAAATTTATAGTTCTTATGGACAGTTACTTCCAGAGTTAAAGGGCCTACAGATAATCCAATACAGTACACGAAAAAAGGCTGACATTAAGCCATATTACTGAAATTTCAGAACATGCGGTATGAAGAGAAACTCCTAAAAGCTTCCAGAGAGAGGAAAAACATATTCTATATAAAGTCTAGAAAATTTGAATGACATCAAAATTCTCAAAAGCAACACTGGAAGATAGAAGAAAATAAAATAACATCTTTTACACCCCAGCGTGAAAATTACTTTCATCCTGGGATTTTATACCCACCTAAAATGGCACATAATTTGAAGGTAGAATTGCTATATTTTCAGGCATGCAATGTCTCAAAAATTTATCTGTAGTTCACTCTCTTTCAGAAAACTGCTAGAAGACATATTACACCAAAATGAAGGATGAAATCAAGACAAAAAAAGATGCAGATATCAGAAAAGCAGTTGTAATACAGATTCCTAGGCAATGGTAAAGAGAAGTCTCAGGATAACAGCTTGACAACAAGCCTACCAATTTAAATGGGGCAATGAGCTTGAGGGTTCCAGAAGAGATAGTTCTAAGAAAAGTAATGGAACCTAATTGAACGTATTACATTTCCACAGAACTGACAAATCTCAAAGAATTGATACTTATTATTGTATTGATACATAGAAATTTATGCAAAAGAAAGGAATACAATTATTAAGCCTAAGGATAGCACAATTAGTACAAGAAACAAAATGTATTTACAGTGCATCATGTGACTCTGCTGTGACTTATTGTTACAGATTCATTGTAATACAATCATTGAATATTACATTAACATTATAATATTATTAAGTTACTAGAATAGAGAGAAGAGAAATGTGTACGGAGGGGGATGTAGGCTAGGGATGAGAGAGAAATCTCCATCTTCCATACTAAGAAGTCAATGAGTATCAAAGTTGATAAAAATAAAAACCAGAATATCAATTTAAGTTGATTATTTAAAAATATAGAGGAGATAAATGAAGAAGCACTAAAATGATTAAAATAGTTTTCTTATAGGAATAAGAATCGAGAGAGGAGAGTGAATAGCAATAGGCTTCTGTTTTTGTCTCATTAGCCTGTTAAAATCATTTGGTTTTCTAAAAATACGCTTTTATAAATGTGAAATTTGGAATGTAAAAAAATAAAATAATTGTGTGTTTGCATGTTGCTTTCTAAATGTGTGTTATTTTCAAAGCCATTCTACTAATTTCCATTACTTACAAACTGTATTAAATTAAATTAAATCACAAGAGAGAACTTTAATCCAATAAAGTACTTATGTGAATGGACAAAAACAAAACCAAGTCCGAAGTTGAGTTATATCAATTTGTGAAAAAATACCTTCTGGACATGAATTTGTCCTTATGTCGCTAGTCTGTTTTAACCAGTAAAACACTTCTTTGGATATGCTTGTTTCATACCCTGGATTTTATTTTCCTTCCAAATATCATGAAGCTGGATGCATAATAATTAAAATTCACAAGAACAGATGTTACTGCGTCTCTGTCAGGCACTGAGCAAATGTTTTAATGTGTCATTTTTTCCAGTAACTGTGGATAAATATCGTAAGAATGGTGTATTAGTTTCCTAGGGCTGCCGTGACAAATTACCATAAACTTGGTGGCCTAAAACAAGACAAATTTATTACCTCACAGTTCTGAAGGCCAAAAGTACAAAATCAAGGTATACGTAGTACTGAACTCGCTCTGAAGGCTCTGGGGGAGAATCCTTTCTTGCCTTTTACAGTTTCTGGTGGCTGTAGGCCATTCCATAGCACGTGGCTGCATATCTCTAATCTCTGCCTCGGTCTTCACGTGGCCTTCCCCTCTTGTCTCTGTCTCTCTCCTTTGAGTGTTTCCTAAGAGACACTTGTCATAGGATTTAGGGCCCGCCCAGACAATCTTGGAGATTTCATCTTGAGGCCCTTAGCTTAACTACATTTGCAAAGACTTTTTTGCCCAATAAAGTCACATTCACAGGACTGGGGGGCTAGGATGTGGATTTGTGTTTTGGGGGCCACCATTCAATCCACTAAAAACAGGTAGAAGAATAGAATAACAAGGGGCAAATATCACTTGTTATTCACTTCACAATGCAGGTGAAAGTCTAGAACTTTAGATTTCATTTGGGGAGCCAAAGGTATGGAGATTATAGATGAAAGTAGAATGCTGAATGAGAAGTTCAAAAATATAAATGCTGACAGAGCATATATTTGGGGAGAAGGAAAAGGGGGGGTGGCTGGCAAAAAAATCAGAAGGGTAGCAAAATGTAATGGAATCCAAAGCACAAGAAAATGTAGACATATCACTGATGCCAACTAATGCACAGAAGCATAAGATGAAGGCTGAGAACAAGCTTGGAGGGTTAATAAGTAATAATTTATAATTAGAAACTATGAATAAAATAGAGCATCTAATGGAGAGATTCACAATTCACAATTCACAATTGCAAAGATGTGGAAACAACCCAAGTGCCCATCAATACATTAGTGGATTAATAAAACGTGGTATATGTATACCACGGAGTTCTACTCTACCAGAAAAAACAGTGGTGATCTAGCACCTCTTGTATTATCCTGGATAGAGCTGGAACCCATTCTACTAAGTGAAGTATCACAAGAATGGAAAAACAAGCACCACATGTACTCACCATCAAATTGGTATTAACTGATCAACACTAAGTGCACATATAGTAGTAACATTCACCTGGTGTCAGGCAGATGGGGGGGTGGGTATATACACACACCTAATGGGTGTGGTGTGCATCATCTGGGGGATGGACACACTTGAAGCTCTTACTCGGTTGGGGCAAAGGCAATATATGTAACCTAAAATTTGGTCCCCTGTAATGTGCTGAAATAAAAATAAATAAAATATGTGATGAATACTCTGTAGCAGTTTAAATTTTGATGTAATATTTGACACAATTGATATAGGAAGATATTTATATGAATTATTGAGTAAAAACAAAAAGAGATTGGAAAGAGGAGAAATAGAATGTGCCAAGGAAAAATACTAAGGACTATCATTTGCTTCAAATTGAACTCAGTGAATTTCTATGTATAAATGTAATGATTCTATTTTCATTGCGTGCCAGGGAACACTTGAAAAGAAGGAAAAGAAGTGAAATAGATTTAGAATACTCTAAACAATTTAAAGAGCACCAATTTTCAACCATAGAATTCAGAAAGAACATTGAATATCTAGTCCAAACTTACTTTATCTGCCTTGTGGCTGGCAATTGAAGTTGAGTGATTTGCTCTATGTCACATATTTGGCTATGACAGATGTGAAATTTGAGACTTCTAACATTATTCTATTAATTCTCACTATTTCTCTATCACTGGTAACCTGACAAATGCATCCGCTTTGGACATTTTAAGCTTGCATGAAAATTAATGGATCCCCAAAGCCTGAAAATATTCACCTCAATGGAAACCAAATAGTATTTTTAAAGCAGGAATTTTTGGAAATAATTTGTATGTGATATTTTTGTTGGTCACTTTTTCAATGAATGACTTTATGCAAACTGCTTGATTTTTTGAGCCTCAGCTATGTTGTTTGCAAAATGAAAGGATTACTATCTAATCCACGCGGCTATTTTGAGGCTTAAAGGAGATAAATTTGAGACTATCCCTCAGCCTATACATAATGACTATTCAATCTGTGTCAGTTTCTTTCCCTCCCTCTGCCTGTATTGCTTATGAAAAGATCAGATCAGTCATACTCTACGCTTATTGTTTGACGGGTCGGACTGTGCTCTTCCCACCTCAAAACTCATATGCTGAAGTCCTGACCCCCAGTACCTCAGAGCAGATTTCTGTTTAAACCACTCAGTTTGTGGTATTTTTATGAAAGTCTTAGGGAACTAGTACATCTATATTTCTTGGATTGATTGTTACTTATAATGGCATCTCTTAGGGATAATTCTTTAGCAATCAGTTCTTATCAATATTTGTAAAATCCTTCTTTTCCAATTTCAAGGAAAATAGATCCAAAATCCCTTTCCCTCAAGTCTTGACATGCTTTTTTAAGAATGGAGAAGATTAAGGAGCCTCTCCAATGTACGGGATTCTGGTTCTAGTCTTCCAATATCTTACCAAGCCTAGGCTATTTGTACAAATTATGGGTTCATGGAATAGAGAGATGATAGATGGATGATAGCTAGATCTCAATCTCTACATCAGATCTATACAATTTATATCTAAATCTATTCCGCTTTTGAACGATCATAATACCACAAGCTTGTTCCCACCATTTATCAAAACCTTGCTAAAAACACCATTTTAATAAAATAGTCATGACATACCTACCCTCTCATACAATTCTATTTACCATAATTTGACAATCATTAATTTATTGTTAGACAATTGATACGTCACCCTTTTTTGTCACATTTCTTCAAATAAAACCTTGCCCACATTTTAGAATATTCCCCTGAGATAGTGTACCAGACAGGCAATTACTAGGCCAAAGGTTATAAACATTTTTAATATTCTTCATACCTATTGCCAAATGGTTCTGCAGAAAAGCTTGTTATTCTTTCCTTTCAGCTATAACGACAAGGCCCATTCATGGTAACAAGATAAGGAAATAAGGTCATGGAGAGCATTGGAGGCATTAGTGTTCAACTGGCACAAGCAGATAACGAAATCGCCTTAGGAAAAGCTCAAAGCCATGCCTGGTATTTGCATAACAGCGGCCAACTGAAGACCTCTCTGGTTCACAACCTTTCTGGAACCCAGCGTTTAAATGCAATATAGCCTATTAAATTGTCAGGTCAAGTACTGAGCACAAGGCATTTCTATCCTCTTTGCTCTTAGGGATGTTTCTACTGACCTGGACACTTGAGTGCTTAGGTCAGAGATAATTTTCAATAAACTGTTGTCACTTGAAAATAAGCAGACTGGACAATGTATGGCCTATGTGGAACACCGAGAAAATAAACAATCTCGGATGTGCTTCGTTCTTGTCTCTGTAGCCCTTTTTGGAATGTGTACTCCAGCTACTTCCCTTTCTTCCCCAAAGCAGGAGGTTTTATTTAAAATAAAGCTGTTTATTTGCATCTGAGAGACCTTTTTCTAAAGAACCACAGCAATGAACGGCTTTGGAGCCCTGCTTCGAAGAAACCAATTTATCCTCCTGGTATTATTTCTTTTGCAAATTCAGAGTCTAGGTTTGGACATCGATGGTCGTTCTACCACTGAAGTCTGTGCCACACACACCATTTCACCAGGACCCAAAGGTGAGGAAAGAAACTAAAATTTTCATATATATAATAAATATGATCTCTTTCCACATCTCTAAAGTTTACCCTAGCTTTCAATGGCTTTCTTTTCTCTCCTCCCAAGCTTCCTCCCACTTTCCCTCTATTTTGGAAGCTCAAAAGGATTTTCAAAATCTAGTCTGTTACTTATTTAAAGCTTTCCCTTGATGTTAGGTAAGAGAACGTTGGGAAGGGGAGACGCAGGGTGGAAATCTGGCGGAATGCCAGTGCAGGGGGAAACTCCCTTAACCATTTTGCTCCGGGGGAAGACACACAATCTAGGCATTGGTCTTCAGGAATCCTTTCTTTAAAAGCATCTCTATTCTTGGGCTGTTATTATTCCACTCTTGTCTCATACTGAGCCTGGTGAAGTTGTTTAGGCAAAAGGTTAAAGTAAAAATTGTGTATTAATTAATTAATAATATAGAAATCATACATATAATTAAAATTGTGTATTCATAAATTAATGGGATCCTGGGTCCCAGTGCAGAGGATGGGAAATTTTTTGTCGAGGATTGGAGGTAGTATACCATGAACATTGCTTTATTTAAAAGTGGAATCTTTGGGGCCAAGCGCCTTCAGCTGAAGAATGATGGAATATTGCACAATTTTTTCAAGTAGAGCCAAGGTCCAAATACGCTTTAAGCAACTAGTTGATAAAAAATCTGTTTTCCTTGTTTCAGTTCTTACCCTTTTGTTCTGAAAGTGGTCACTGCACTGCAGATTGGTGCTACCTTATTAGTAATTCATGCTATGTTTCCCCAGGCTACGGTGTGGAAGAAATGCAGCTGCTTAAAATTTTAAGTAGAAAAAAAGAGTCTTCCCCCCCCCAAAAAAAAAATCAGAAATGCATTGCCCTATGCTTGTCAGTTATTTAAATGTGTATTGCTTAAAGTGCATTTTTCTTAATCAGTGAATTAATTTTCCTCTAAGATTGCAATCCAAGGTTTAACCTTTGATACAGTAAAATAAATGCTGGGAGGAACAATGAGACCTGAGAGCTTCCAAATAATTTCTTGGGTGAATAAATGAATAATGTAAGGGCAAATGTTCAGAAAAGAAAATTTCAATTAGAAATAAAGTATTTACTTAAAACTGTTACTGGACTTCCCATAGAGTGTAGGAAACTTTGTATTACTCCTGGGGTGTCATGGGAGGTGCTGAAAATTAAAGCAATGGGAGAATCTATTTGAGAATAGCACTGTTAAACAATTTTCCTTGCAGAGAAACTGCAACTTTAAAACTAGAAAAATGGACAGAGTGATGTTAAAATAATGTCTAAAATATAATGCATTCCAATGCAACAATTTTACTTATTCCAGTTCAGCCAACATACGTTGAATACCTGTTAAGTGTCAAGCACTATTTTAGGCACAAGAGTTACATTAAATAATATATATTAGTGTTAGAAATAACAGATAAATGATTTAGGAGGAAAACCAAGGGCCAAGGAGATTTTCTGAGATGGGAATTACTGGATTGGGCTTTAGGTATGATTCTTTTAGGCAGCTGAGGAAGGAGCGCATTCCAGGAAGTGGGTAGAGCTTGTCAGAAAAAAGAATAGAAAATATGTAGAATGTGCTTGGTAAAGAATCCCATTAATTCTCGCTTTTGAGAGTTTACAAAGAATAAATAAAAATCTTAAATCCTTCCAAGAAAAAGGCAAGGAGTACACTTGTAAATGCTTTTTAAACCACTTAACTTCATTTTATCCCTTCAATTCATATGCAATTAATATTTGTTGAAAAACAGGTTACTTATTACTACAAGTCTTCCTACCCTTCTTTTTTTTTTTTTTTTTTTTTTTTTTACCTAATGCAGACTTCTTCCTTCCTATTAGAAACCTTAAGATTTCAAACAATGGAAACCTCTTTAACTTTCTTCCTGAGCATGTTTAGACATTATGAGATGATTACAAGCCAGAGTGTGGCAGAATGAAGAAGTACATGTTCCTTGGGAGAGGGACTTGGGAAGAAGTGCTCTAGAACAGTGAGTTCTAGAACTAAGTCTGTTACAGGCTGGGGTGTGATTTCCTCTTTCCCCAGAGCCCAGAAACTATGTATCAAATGGACTCTAAGTTTTCTTCTTAGTAAAAAGATTCTATGTTTATGGAAGGTACTGACCACCTGCTAAGTTCCAAGCATCATGTTAGATGCTAAGGGTTTGAAGCTAAGATGAGAAACCTATGGTAGGACTTGTATCTACGTATCAAGCTTGGTGTTAGACTGTAAGCTCTTGCGGGGGATGCCTAGTTAACTTGTTTGTTTCTTTGCGAATTGCCTACACATGCAAATGAACATACTCTTCACTGCCTTTCCTCTGCTCTAAGCACGATGTTAGATGTTACAGATACAAGACATGGAACCTTCTCTTGAGATACGAAGTCCCATCTACTCCATCTCATTCCTTCATGAATGCTGTGACAGCCCCACCCCGTCCCCAAACAAGGCAGATTTGTATATTTAGTGCTACAAAATAAAAAGCAAATCTAAGTAAACATTTTAAAAGACTGGGTTACTGCTTTTGTTCAATTATATTTTTTTCCTAAGATTAAGCTGGTCTGTATTTTTCTCAGGGGCTGTTCATCTCGTTACCATATTTACTAGCACTGTAGCTAGTGCTCAGAAATTTCTAGATACTCTGGGAAACACAGACAATAAAAAGACTTTGCCCTAAATTCATTTGGGAGAATGGAAACTAAATAAATTATTTTGAATTGCAGGTGAAAAACCAATAATGCTAACTAATCATAGAAGGTATTGACCGATATGCCCACACTCCTTCCCAAGCATGGCTTAGTGGAAAGACAGCAGAGCCAATCTGTTTATCTTCAGCGTGTTATTGTGTCTACTCTGCTTCAGCTTTTTGATTTACAAAATGTGCCTTCATCACAGACCTGTTTTAAGAATAATATGAGAAATTCAATGTCAGCTTTAAGCTGTGTAGACGTCATAGAGAGTTAACAAATTCTATTTTATCTTTCTCTTCTTATCTACCTAAGTCTGTTGAGTAAGAATTTGGGGAATAAGTTATGGAAGCTTCATGGATGCAAGCCATTATTATTTTTCTTTCTATGCCTTAAATTTATTGTTTTACAATGCTTAATAGGAAAATGTCCTCTCTCTTCCTGTCTCTCCTCCTCCAATCTTGGTTGTTTCTTTTAACAATTTATGTGAAATTCTGACCTCTAGTGGTTTTACTTGAAAACAACAGTGACAAAATATGTACAACTATTACGTTATCTGTAAAAATTAAAAAGAAAAATAAAGAAATGAGCACAGAGAAAGCCTGAAAAAAGAAATTTTAACAAGAAATGTTAAAAATAATTTAAAAACCAATAATAAATACCCAGATGATGTTTTACAATTTTCAAGAAACTTTAAAATGCATTGTCTCATTTAATTCCCATAATTTCTCTGTGTGATAGCCATTTCTTTAAACTTAGACCTAAGGAAACAATCCCAGTGAGGCCAAGGAGAGTGCCTGAGGTCTTTCAGTAGGTGGTGACATGCAACTTGAACTTCATCCTGGACCTTCTGGCTCCAAGTCCAGTGTCTTTTCATGACACCCACTAGCTTATACAACTACATCAGGTTTGAAAACAGTCCATCAGCCACTTTTTGGTGATTAAAAATGCTTAGTAAGATGCCTAAGAACATGACATTGTGCAATTTCACAGCTTAACATTGTGTTAGGTACTAAAATATGCTGAGAGCAACAGCACATCTCCTCTTTGATAAGTAACTCCATTAATTTGGTTGGAAATTAATGCTATTTCACCCTATTGCTTACTTTGGCTTTCATTAGCTTTTTGGTAGGGGCTCTTTTCTTTCAATGACATTTTTTTGTGTGTGTGGCCTACAAGGCCCTTTTTAATCTGGCCTCCCCGACTTCTCCCACACCATTTCAAGGTGCTTTTCCACTACTAGTTTTCTCTAGGTTCACTAGTCTTGTCTCTCCTTCCTGACTCAGGATCTTGGCTGTTTCTGTTCCTTCTGCCTGGTTCAACCTTACCCTAGACGTCCCCAAGGACAGTTCCTTCTCCTTATTGAGGTCTTAGCTCTAATGCCCTTTGTGTGTCAAAGTCTCACCGAATTACCCTGTACTTTCTGCCATAGTTCCCAAGATATTTTACTATTTTCACAGAACTCTCTACTAAATGAAAATTTCATGTATATTTATACATTTATAGTCAATCCTGGCATGCAAGCTTCATGAACAGACAGAGATACACACCCACCTTGGTGAGTGTGTTTTTCTAAGCCTAGAAGAGTCCCTGACACATAGTGAGTGCTCAATAGATATCTTTGGTTAAATAAATTAACCCAAATTTTCCAGGAACCACCTCACCCCAACATTTTAGCTTGTGGCCTTGATCTATTAACACAACTCCTTTAAAACATCCTCTAAGTATGTCTTGAAGTTCCTAAAAAGTGTTGTGCATGTTCCCAAAAAAGAACTGCTCATGAAAGCCATTGTCATTGTGCCCCTTCTACAATGGCCAAGGAAACTCCCAGCCAGTGGCCACTGCTTTTCTCCTAATTACGACAGTGCCACTGCTTCCCAGGTGCCCCATCTCACCCAGCCTGGCCTCTAACTCACTGGCACCTCACTCAGTAAGGAAGGCTTCCCGCTGCTTCTGAGAACAGTGCAACTCCTACGGGTAACCATCGTGACTCCTCCACACATGTGGTCTGTGATGAAATCCCAAGGCAGAGAAAGGTTCTCTCCCTTTCAGCATGATTCTAATGACAGCATCCATCAGGTAGCAGGAGCAGGGTTGCTAACGCACATTGAATAGTTGCCATTCCCCAGACATTGTGTGAGCACTTTATAAGTGAATGTGAATTAAATCATATCAATGGACTTTGAGAAAGAAAACATTGTAATTCCTATTAGACAGCTGAAGAAACTGAGGTACAACTTATTAAGTCACTAGCCAAGGCCACAGACCTGGGATGGGCGGGTTGGAACTCAATTCAGTTCTAGTTGGACTCTGTCCTCCAATCAACCTACTAAACTCTCTAATCAGCTGGAGGGGCCCCTAAGCAGTGTTGGCTGTACCACAGTATTTTATGGGGCCAGATGAAATAGCTACTTCAGTCTTTGCCTAAAGCTCCCGATGGTCCCATGGCACTTTACATGGATAGACAGGGGCACATATCTTAGTGTCGGACAATATGAGCTATGCTCAGTGGCCCCTCCTCTTTGGTAAGACAGACCACATCATGAGGGAAGCCTTGAAGAGCTCACCCCTGTCCTCTGGGATAATTTCTTTCTCAGCAAACCTTCTTATCCACTGGAAAATGGACTTCTATTTGGGCATCCTCTATTTTACTGGACATGGCTCTGAATCTCAGCAATTGACACAACTTGAGTTATTTCCCAAGATACTTCTCAGCCACCAACATAAACAAGCTTTTTGATGACTTCGCCAAACAGATGGTCACTTATGCCCAGGAATATCTGGATCTCTTTCATATTCAAATCAGAAGTCTTACTACCTGCCACGTCACTCTCAGAGACAATCTGGTTTAACCCCAGTCATTTTCACTTTTATGAAAACTGAGACCCGGAGAGGTAAAATAACTTGTCCTGGTCACACAGCTGCCAGTTGGTAGCAGGGCTAGAACTAGAGAGAACTCGGATTCCAGATTTCTGGACTGGTCATCATTCCATTCTACCATGTTACATTATTGTCCCTGGCCTTGTATCATTCTCATTAAGCACAGAATGATCCTTCCATTTTATAAATTAACATTAGAAAAGGAATTCAGTGAGGTCATTTGGTTATATATTAATCACAGTAGGGACCATTGTAATAGGCACTTGCAGGCTGATATTGCCATGGGCTTTGGAGATGACACGTATGATTTTGAACTTAAGCTCTGCCACTTACCTAGCTATGTGACCTTAAGCCTCAAGGTCCTTATTTTTAAAATGGAGTTCATATTGCCCATCTCAAACTCTTACTTTGAAAATTAAAACACACTTAGCATATAGTTTAGGTATCATTATTTCTTTCATTAGCTTCCATTGCTGTTACTAGTTACCATAAGCTTTCTCTCTCCCCACCTCCCTAAAGAAAGGCTCATAGATTGTAAAGTGGGCTCCCCAAATAGAAATCTACCAGGGAAAGGACACTCCTGCTATTTCTTACAATTCCTTGCCTGTTTTCAGTCCCACTCCAAAGTCAACTTATATTCATCAAGGTCTCACAAACTTCACTTATATCGCCTTCTTTCTGGAGTTCTCCAATGGATCCTGGTGTTCCTTATTAGTAAAATAGAAATAATAACAAAGTAAATACCTCCAGGGTTATAACAGGGATGAAATGAGTTAAGACCACAAAACTCAGCCTTAGTTTTCTCACAATAACATGGGGATGATAATAGTGTGACTGCTTCGTAGGGTTGTCTTAACGAAAAATTAGTTAAGCCACATAATGCGCTTAGTACAACTCCTGACACAGACTCAGGGACTCTGTAAATATGAGCAAACCATAGGTCAGCAAAACCCAAGGGAAGGTGAGACTGTTTTCTGGTTTTTCTTCTTTTTTATTTTTCTTCCTTTAAGAACCATTTCCCTTTAGCTACTTGTCTGTGCCTTAGGCAAGCTGGTCTGTTGGCCTTAGGTCATTGATGATATAGGCCAGGCACAAATTATCTGTCTCGTAACTTTTCTTGTTTATGTTTATGAAATTCTACCTGTAGAAATTTGGTAACTCTGTTAGAATGGTTTGATTAGGCTTCCTCATATCTTTTCATGATATTCAACACATAACCAGTTTGTCTTTTTTACATTACATTTGATTTGTAATATCCTACAATTTTATAAAATTCTTTAAATTATATTTTATAGCTTTCTCTGCTCTTTTATGAAAGATTGCAAATATGCACAATGAAAATCTGACACTCAGAGACTCAAGTAAAGTAGAATCTAAATAATTCAATTTTTTTTCAAATTATTTATTGTGATTATTCTTGATTTGAAAACTCTGGAAGCATCATTTTAGGTCTCTTGTGACCACTTGGAGATACTTGTATCTGTTAAACAAATTATATGAACGTAAGTCTTTAGCATTTAAAAAGGATTCACCTATTTTTTTTCATTTTCACTCCACTGACATAATAAGGACCATTACGTCTGTTTCGATGAGAAGGAATTGAAAGCACACAGGTCTTGCATGTGATTTGATCGCACAGCTGTGAGCAAGTATTCTGAAGAGAAATCCTGTGCCTATTCTCCCTTCCTAATTATGAAGAAGGAAACCCTAATCAACTCAGCTGATAAGAGGAGCTGAGATCCATTAAATGGAAATGAAAATTCTAGATTTTGAGGGTCATTTATTTGATGCTACCCAGGGATGAGTAAATGTGCGTGACATTTCAGTATTTGGTGCAGTCGAAAATAGTTTCAATTGTGTTGTTCTGCCCGGCCTGAGATGAACCAGTATTTAGAAAAACATTTAGCCATTCAGAGCCAAAATCTGCAACAAAGTTTTCTCTCTCTCATCAGACCACATACTGGGTGACCAAATGACAGGACAACCAAAAGGACAGGGCCCATATGTCCCAGGGAAGCTGGGAGATGCAGTGTGACAGTATGTTCTAGACCAAAGTGCAAGTCCCCAGAGAAACAGGGAGACTTTGATACACCACAAACAAGGGTATCTGAAACCAATTTATTAGAATCTCCCTATTACTATTCTTATCTCTTGAAAAGGAAGGCTGAACAATGCCAACAATGATTTTGAGTCAAAGACAGTGTTAGACCATAGGCATAGAACAAATCACTGAAATAAAGCTCAGTTAGAGTGCACACAGGCAAGGGATATGACCTGCTTTCCGTGATTGTAGTACACAAAAGATGATATTTTATTTTTTAAATTAAAATATGCTCAAAATTTTGATTGACCTGTGTATAGAATGTATTTTCCTTATCTCCCCATGATCAGGGAGGCAATACCATGTTATTCTAATGTGACCAATGTGAAATTTTCTCCTGCTCCCTCTTCCTGATTCTCTAATATTTTAACCCTGAACCAATGATTGTCTGCAAAACTAAAATATCCAGCACTCAAAGCTGTCAAGATGTCCTTGCCTCTGCCTACAAGCCTTTGTTAATGGGAATATAATTTCCCAAAATGCATCATATCAGTGCCTGTTTTCCTATATTCTTTCTTGTCTTACTTTTAGGAATATAGAAATATGAGTGGGGAGTAAGGGGTTAGGGCACAGTGTTCTGTCAGATCAAAAAACATCCCCAAAGCAACAAAGTTATTGACTCAATTATCTGGTTAGCAGAGTCCCTGAGTCCTAGAGCAGGGATATCCAATGGATAACTAAGTGTTATCCTACCTCCTTTTAGGTGCATAGTATTGATCTTTTAATAAGGTAGGACATAGAATTATTTTCTCTATGTTAGCTTCAGTGTCTTTAACATGAAGAAAAACTGATTATACTTGTCTGATAACCTAATTTTCAGTGTATGTTGATTTTTCTTTTCTTTTTTTCCTCTTCAGTTTTCATAGTTATTTTGCAGAAGTTCTGAGACAGTTTGTATGTGATCCAACCAACCAAATGATAGTTTAAGTCAAGAAACAAGTGGCATTCTTTGAGTAGAATGACATTGTTAGATTTGATTTGTTTTCAAGCAGATAAATCTTTTGGCAGGGTTGAAGATAGACTAAAGGATGTGAGAAGATCTTGGTGGGACATATGTTAAAATTTAGAGATGAATTAGGGCTGTTGGTATAGAAAGAAGGTGGTGCATTAAAGAGGTACTTCAGGAGCAAAATTGATACATTATTATATGTAATATAATGAGTTCTAGACAGTATTTGAGTTGCTTACAGACATCCAAATGGCAAAGTCTAATAAACAGTTGGAAATAGGTATCATTAATAATTATTACGCATTATTTTCCTAGAAAAGCAAATCCCATGACCCATTGCCTTGACTTACAGCTTTTATATTTTGTCTCATTTAGTGATAGCCATCAGAAAAGACACTGCCATTCTTCCAGCTATGTGAGATGTCCATAGATTGGGATGTTAGCATATATACTAGCACAGTCATTACTTACATTTAATAACAATACAACTCTTAATTTAAATTTGTTTCTTCCCCACTTTGTATTGAAATAAATTTTATATAGAATATAGTATGTTACATCTATGGAATGCTGTAAACCTTTCAATGCCAGAAGCACAAATCTTCCCTGGAAGTAAAAAACACTTGTCAATCAGGACATGCAAATCTACAAGCCAAGACATGAATTAAAAGAGGCTTCCTTTCCGTTTGTTCTCTTCTTTGTACATCTCTAATTTCTAATGGCTAGAAGATCTGCCTGGCCATTGTGATGACTCTGGCACAGTGTGATATTTTGGGAGTCCTCACTACATTCCAGGCACCATTCTGAGCCCCGCCAGTGCACGATCACACTTACTCCTCACAACAGCCCTGGGAGGGAGGCATTTCACTATTCTGACTTACTGATGAGCAAAACTGAGGCTTAAAGAATTTAAGTGAGTCGCTAAAGTCCCACAAACTGTGAGTGATGGAGCCAGGACTTGTACTAAGCACTTTGATCCCAGATTCTATGTTCTGAACAACGGCACTGCATTGCAGAAACAGGCCACTTAGTCCGGGATTGATGGGATTTCTTTGTTTTTGTTTCTATGGACTTGGCTGAGAATGTATTTTAATAATGAATGATATGTGAAGGCAGAAGAAAACCTGCCTAACAAACCCTAATGTTGCATTTTTCATTAAGTATAACGTTAGTTCCCCCACTGCCAACCCTTACTCAGACATGCAGTGACTGCAAAAGATTGCAGGCTCCAAGTAGTAATTCTTTTTAAGCCATGTAATTCTGAAAACAAAGAGTAGGTGCTTTGTAATTCAAATAGGAGAGATGGTAGGATTCTTGAAATCTTTAGTTTTCTTCTTTGCTAGGTTGTACAGGAACTCGCTGAAGGGGAAATGAAGTTCATAGGTTCCTGGAATTGATGGGGCACAATTCATGGGTGGATTGGGATCCTGGTCACACACATCAATGACCTGAGTAGTAAGCACCCAGTAAGTATTGGCTATTATCATTATTAACATTGACATTATTATTGGATATTTTAATTTCCTTACATAATATATTTCCTTGCATTTTTTAGCATGTTAATACTGAAAAAACCACTTTCATTCTATTTCCTTATTTGATTTTTTATCTTGTCATTTGAGGACAGCCATATAGATGAGTAAAAGCCCAGTTTCCTGATTCCTATGTCATTGATCCTTCCAAAGGCTCACCATGTTGGATGCCAACAAAACACACTGCAATTTCCCTTTAGTAACTTACTCATTTTGTAAGACTGTGTTCAGTGCCCTGCCCCACCCTGCCAAACTGTTAGGCACAGAATATATCTTGTCCAAGATGGTGCTATATCCCTAAGACCCAACACAGCTTTGCAGCTAGTAGAAATGCAATAAATATTTGCTCAATGAGTGAATAAGTGAGCAAATTATGAGTCTTTGAACAACACTTGAGAGCAAAATGTAGAATATCTGCTCTCATCACAAGGAACTTAAACTCTAATTAAATAGTTGACATTAATACAAACAGTTAAATAACAATGCATTACTTAAATAATACTGTAAGATAGCAGTAAGAAAGTAGTAACAAGGAACCAGATGGTGAATTACCGAGGAATAATTTTATCAATAAATTCAGAGAAATTAGATTTTAACTTGACAAGATCATGGGTAGGATTTATAAAGGAAGAAAGAGCCACAGTTCCTTTTGCATTATGTATTATTTATTTTTTAAATTGCAAGAGTATTTCATGCTTGTTATAACATGTAACAGTGTAAAGATGTACAAAATGGAGGTATATAAGAAAAAGCTAATGGTCTCTTTTTTCCCTGTCATCTCTGTCTAGTCCCACTTAACCATCATTAACAGCTTGGTATTATTACTTTTCTCTAAATTTATTTTATTTATTCCTTCTTCTAAATGGTATTGTACATATACAGATATATTACTCATATTATGGGTAGAGACATTCTATACATATGTAACATGGAGCTCACTCTATATCCAGAAAGCTTTTGCTAACTCACTATTTTTAGTATGAACATAATGTTGTATTCTAATATAAATTTAATCATTATAATGTAATATATTGTATTTTTAATCAGTCTCATGATGATACATTTTCGGATTGCTTATAGTTTTTGTTTTTGTCACCACAAACATTCTTGTATATACATTTGTTCTTACTATCATTCCTGTAAGTTAGGATATATGTGCTTTTTATTTAATCATTATTGACAAATTATTTTCCAGAAATGTTGTAGCAATTTACATTGCCAAGAGCAATGAATAAGAACATTTAGCTCTCTCCATTTATAGCAACTTCAGATGCAAATATGATGGTGAAATATGATGTAGACATTTACATGTATATATTTCTCTAATAGTCTGAGCACTGTCATCTATTATTTATTATTGAAATTTTTAGATCATCTTCATTTTATTTATTTTCTTTTGTTTGCAAAGCAATTTGCAAAAGCTCTTTATGTATTAAGAAGATTAATCAATTTTTATATCTTACTGTTCAATATTTTCCCTGTCATTTATTTGTTTATAAGCTTTGTATATTTATATGGTATCTTTTACCATCTAAAAACTTTCCGTTTCTCATATCATCATATATGTCTATCTTTTCTTTCATGACTTTTGGATTCTTCTCTAAGTAGACAAATTTCAAATGGAAAGAACATGTGCCTTTCAACAGAGGCAGGAACTGAAAGACATTTTGATGAGTGATGAATAAACAGGTTGGACATGAATAGAAGGTTATATAGGTCAATGTCAGAAAATAACGTGGGAAAGTTCCATTGGTGTCAGTCTGTAAAAGTCCACCTACTAATTAGTCTGAACGTGGCCTATAGACACAGAAGAATTGTTGAAACATTTTGAATGGGGCAGTAGCATGATGAAAATCTGATTTTATAAAGACTAATTTGCAAGATGGTTTAGAAAAGTGGTTCAGATGCAATAAAACCAATAATCCAAGAACTATTTATTGAACAGACACTATTTTAGGCACTTCAGATACATCAATGATTAAAACACAATGAAGACCATTTAGGACTCACCTATGAGGAACAGGGTTACAGCATAAGGACAGGAAGAGGTAGAATACGTAGGGAAGGGAGGAAATATAAAAAATTAGTGTGAGAAAAATTAAGAATCAAGATGAGAGTAAGGAAGGGAGAACGATTAAAGCTGATTTGCGTCTTGAGCCTGGGAAATTAGAGCACACAGTAATATTGAGAGACAAAGGTAAATTAGAAGAGGAAACAAAAACATGGGATGTTGGGTAGCAGCGGAAGCTGTGGTGTGTGTGTTTGCCTGGGCTGCCTTGCTAGAGTATAGGGCACCACCACAGACCTCCCAGCAGGCTGGAGTCAATTCATTTATCAGCCGTTACTGAGAAAGACATTTCAATCAATTACAAATTCATTTGACTGCATTGTCATTAAGCTCACATTTATCTATCTTGTCTCTAAGGATGTTACTCCTTTTATTTTGAAAACATTTATTGAGCAAGCGCCTACCTACTGCATGTCAGACTCTGTGCCAAGTGCTGGGAATACAAAGGACACAATATGTCATCCCAGACCTGTCTCATCATCTAAGGCACAATGTGGTAGGATGCTGTAAGGTTGAGGGGATTATCCTTCGGGGAGTGAGTTTAATTCCAACTGTTGCAGAGAGAGATGAAGGCAGAAAAGTCTGCACTGAGAAGACTCCTTGGAAGAGGAGATAACATAACACATGAGCTGGACCTGTAAGGTACGCGGAGTTCAACAGAAGACAAAATCCACATGAACTTTTAGCAGTGAGGAGGACATTTTAGCACAAGCCTGCCCTAATATAATGATAAATTTGTATTGTAGCTGATTTTCTTTGCACTTACCTTGAGATGTAAGTTTATTATGGTGCAGCTCAGTCTAAGAGATCCCATCTACTGTTTCGTAACAAAGAATAGGAGAGAGTTAGGGGTGTGGATAAGTAGAATTATGTGTTTCCTCCTTTGTGCTCCCATAACAGTGACCCTTTGAGCATTTATCACAGTAATTTTCTTCTTTCCTGTCCATCTTACCCTGAGGCTTTGCCTTCCTCCTGAGAAGGCAAAAATGATCATTGTCTAGTAATTTTATTAATAAGGAAACTTGTGTGCGCAAGTGAAAGAAACCAGCACAAACCAAACTTTCCCTGGTTAATCAAGCAAACAGAGGAGAGAAGAGGGATCAATAGACTCAAGTAACAGGAAGGGATTCAACTGAGTTAGATCCAGATGCTTCAGAGATGTGTTCTGGACTTAGTCTCCAGAATGAGACTGGACTCAACAATGACTTCGTTGTAAAGCAAGTTCTCTCTTCATGGCATCAAAATAGATTCAGATATTTCAATGATGGTCTAACTTCTCTGAGACCCCTGCAGAAAGAACAAGTCTCCCTTTTTTGAAACTTCTAGCCAAAAATCCTCAATTTGAGATTTATGTTTCTACTTGGGTCACATGTCAATTGCTGAACCAATTACTGTGCATAAGGTCTAAACCATGTAGATTGAGAATGAATGAGTGTGATTTCCCATTAAAAAAAAATTATGGTGCTATTACCAGAAGCATAGGAGTGGATACACTCCCCCCAGAGAAAGAAAGCAAAAGATGCTCACTATACATGGAATATTTATGGATCAGTGAGAGCACATGCAGTGCCAAGGGCTCTTTGATGAATTTTGCCATCCATAATCTCATTTAATCTCCAAGTAACTTCATGAGGAAAGGGTCATTATCCCTATTTTTCAGGATAGGAAATTAAAACAGGGAGGTTAATTATTTAGTATAAGACTTAATTTAAGTTTAAATAATTTATTAAATAGTTTGACAAATTATTTAATATAATTAGTAAAATTCAATTTTTTATTAAATTCAATTATCTATTATATTAAAATATAAGTATAAATTATTTAGTATAAGACTAAAGAGCTATTATGTGGCAAATTCAGAATTTGAGCCTAAGCCTGCATAGTTATAAAATTCTTGTTCTTCCCATTGTCCCAAGCTTTCAGAGGGAACTTAAATGTGTGTCCTGTCTGCTAATAGACATGTGGTTCCTGAAGGTAGAGTCCCTTGGCAAATTGTGTCTTTGTAAAGAGTTACTGTCTTTCATACAAGATTCTCCGTGAGACAGCTTGTCTTCTAAAAGGCACGCAGTTTCCTATGAACTAAGATACAGTTGGTTCTTTTGAAATCATATCCCTATTGTAAGCCCAAAACAAACAATATTTTTTTAACTCTGTATATGAGTTAGGGAAAGTGTTCATTGTTTTACATGAATGATCTTATTTCATGCCCATTCATCACAGCTACAAGATAATTTTAGGATAGAATCTCAGAAAGATCTCGTATAAAACTTTTGCCTGACTGCCATGTAAATATTTTTTTATTCTGTTCCTGAGAAGCATACTGTTGTTTATCGTTCTTGAGGAAGGTTGGCCAAAATCTGGGCCTCCCTTTTGTACACATAAGCTGCCTCACAGCAATAAAGAGAGCAAACTTGTAATGTCTACAAATCATTCTTCATTTAGAATTCGTGCTTACTTGCTCTTTCGGCTTTTATTAAAAGAAATACAAAAACTCTTTCCTTCTATGTCTCAGATGGGAGAAAAGAGGTGTGAAGAAATGTCACCATGGGTCCATAATCTCTCTAAAGAGTCTGCAAATGCTACCTCTGGGGATGGCATACTATGCTTACGAAGTCCCAGTTTAAATTTACACATCACTTTCTTCTGTTGGCTCCCATTAACCAAGTGATCATTGTCAGTTCTAGGGCACAGGGGCACTTAGACAGTTGAAGAGTCCCACCTTCAGACAATGGCAGAAGCAGTACAGGGAATACTGGACATAACATGGCACTTCATTTGACAGGGAATAAAGGGAACAATTTGATTGGTTTCTTCCTCTTCTTGCAATTTCCATTGCAAAGCTATTAAAGTGAATCAAAGTAGCATGTGTCTCAGAATGAGCTAACAACCCTCAGTACGGGAGACTCTTGAACAGGTAAGTTGTTTACAATTACAGGTAAGAAAGGAAATTTGAGAGTGTAGATGTCACATCTAAGTTCACAAAGCTGGTAAGCAATATAACAGGGACTTGAACTCAGAATATGTGAGATTGGAATCTATGGGGTTTATCAACATATCATCCCACCTTTCCAGAAACTACTGCCTTCTATGAATGACCAGTGGAAATCTGTCTTCTTTCAACCACTCCATGTAAGGCAGCTTCTTGATCTATTGGTAGTTCCCTCAGAAGAGAAAACGGAATTATTTGTCATGATTTGTTTTCAAAGAACTTAGGCTTACTCCTGTGAATTTCTG